>JALPQI010002856.1:0-92047 GCA_025490895.1 Thaumatotibia leucotreta | reverse complement strand
GTTTGAGAAAAGCCCTATACATGCCTCGGCGTGAAAACGGATTCACGGCCTTGTTACCTATCCGGTTCCTTGTTAAGGTGCGGTTAAACTAAAAGAGCATTCGCTGTTCTAACCTCCCACTCTACGGAATTCGATCGGTAAACAAAACGTGATTGGTTGATTTCGTAGAACGGGCGCTAGAACAGCGAAGTTCTTTTGGTTTAAATGCACCTTCATATATCGACTTGGCCGGAAATCCTCATTTTCCCGGTCTCTGATGTAATGTACTAATTGTCAGCAGCAGAGGAGCCTCTGAACATGTCGACGGGCGCCCTGCTCGAAGAAGAGATCCTCGAAGTGGAGCCCGACCTGGAGCCCGCGCGCCCCGCCGCCGACCAAACGGTATTTCTATTGGCTAAGGCTAGCTACGTAGGCGATTCAAAGCGACGGGATTTGTGACGCGATTCGATGGGACGAAGTCGCGAATGTACGCAATGCGATGGCCTTATTAGGGCGTTTGTGCACTACACTGACTTTTACCGTCCGGTAGTCCGGTTTTTTACGGTCCGATATGCCACGCCATTAAATGTATATAGTAGCTTGTGCACTATACGTAATTTTACCGTCCGACATTTTACTTTTCCCCATTCCGGACAGTATTTTTCCGATCCGAAATGACAGCTATGAAAAACGTGTTAATGCTTGTGCACTGCGTCCGGAATTGCACTGACTTTTACCGTCCCCGATAGTCCGATTTTACAAACCAATCATCCGTTTTTTTCATGCTACTATGCGGCACCTCCGAGTAAAAAGACGGACAAGTGCACAAGCCAATCATGCGTTTTTTTCATGCCATATCGGACCATGAAAACTCGGTCTTCCGGACAGTAAAATTCATTGTGGTCCACAATCGCCCTTACGCGAAAAGTCATATGGATTGGGCATCACTACATAGTATAAAATAAAGTCACTTTTTCTGTCCCTGTGTCCCTTTGTACGCTTAAATCTTTAAACGGATTTTGATGAGATTTTTTATAATAGGTAGAGTAATTCAAGAGGAAGGTTTTTATATAGGTATAGTACCCGTGCGCAGCCGGGGCGGGTCGCTAGTTTTCAATAAACAAAACGACACACTCCCACAATGTCGTAACAGATGTGCATACCGTAGAAAAAATCAACTGCGAAAGACTGGTTGTCACGGGATTAGAAACCGCTTCCTCTGGATTGCCGGTCCAACGTGCTTCCCATTACACCAGAGGACCTTCCGACTTTCGTATTCGAAAACGACTCACTATTCGGGCGTCGCGTCTCGATAGCGCGAAAATATGAAACAAACAGGATGCTTAGCCAAGTTGCCAATCGCTAGCGCTTAGAGCGTAACGTAGTTTTCCCTCTCTGTCACTCTTTCATATTAGTGCGACAAAAACAGTTAGCTGCCTTCCGCTTACGATTGACGATTAAGCGTTAGCGATTCGCATCTTGGCTAAGCACCCTGATCTGATTGCGTTCGCATCGCGTCGCCCGTAGCCGCGCCGGGTTTAGTCACGTAGGTCACTTGTATTAGCTGGCGGCTGTTTGATTTTAACGCGTCGCGTCGTGTCGCGTCAGTCACACCGCGTAAGTCCAAGGCCAAGATACTATTCTGCAGTTGTATACGATAAACGATAAGTCACGTGACCGTATTACTTTATAGAAATGATCACGTGACTTTTCGTAGGAATATGTCATTTTCATATTATTACTTATCGCTTATCGTATACGATTGTAGAAAGGCACCTTAACTAGGCTTGTACGATCGAGCGAGGCGTGCGGTTAGGCGTCCATGTTAACCATTTGACCGCCAAAGACGGCAAATGACGTCTTTATAAAATTGTGCCACTCACGCCAATGACGGCATTTGACGCCATTTTTTTTGAGGAAATCTATAAAAAAAATGCTTATTTTTATGTTGGCATTATTTCGTCGCAAAACTATTTTTTGCCCCAACGGCGCCAGTGGCACGGTAAATTGTTTCGCGGCTTGGCGTTTAAAAGGTTAAGCAAATGTAAAATACGCGTGGCCTGAGTGCACGCTGTCCAAATTCCTTGGACGCTCGCTCAACGTCGAACGCGTTAATATGGACGCCACGCCGCACGCCATAATATGGACGCTACGCCGCACGCCATAATGTTGTATGGTCTTGTCTATACAACATATGGCGTATAGTCACCATACGTTGTATGGCCTATATTTCCGTCCTTCAGCGGTCGATCAAAAAAGCTTATAGTTTTGTATTTGAACGTGTGTAAAAATAACTTTATTAATACTAAAATAAAATGAAGTTCGAAACCATAACGGGTTTTCTGTCATAAAAACATTTTCTAAGTAACCTAACCTATATCTAAGATCGGGCCTTGTGGCATTGTACCGAGGATGCTGGCGGCATTTCCTCGCTGTATCGCAATACTGATGCATTGTGCGAGGAAGTCGCCAGCTCTTCGGTCTTTAGTTACGTCAACCAGACGTTTCGCGATAATCGCGATCTCAACAAACAATTTGCGTGCGTTGGGGCCCCATGAACCTAAAGTTTCTACGCCAAACGGTACAAAATCGTACTGTTTGCAGCGGCCCTTATATTTATTACGTTGTAAAAATTCGGCATTTTCAGCCGCAGCGGCCGCCTTAACCGTAGTTCGTTGAAGCCGCTAGCATCCTCGGTACAATGCCACAAGGGCCAATCATAGATATAGGTTAGGTTAAGTAAGATTTAATCTACGTACATAAATTGTCGTTTTGAAAATAAATATATTTTCTAAAGGTTTTAGGCATTGATTCCCCTAAATGTATATTTTTGTATATTAGGAACCTGCGGAAACACCATCGCCTTCAGCGGAATCGAGTCACCAGCGTGGGACGAAAAGGAAAAGAGATGGTTTGTTACATTATTCTCACCAAAACATATCACACATACATACATACATACATCATCAGCCTATGATAGTCCACTGCTGGACGTAGGCCTCTCCTATTAACTATGCGTTAGGAGGTAAATGCCCATAATCGCCACGCTGGGCAAGCGGATTGGCGATCGCAGTAATGTGTCCACTATGATGACGCTGCTGCCCATCATCAATCTCTTATCAAATAATGGTCAGCGACACTTCAATCCCTTAGTCGACTCGAGACTCTTACGACACCCGCAGGAGGAGTTGAGGTGGTGACAAATGTACTTTTACTGCCGTCACCACGCGGCTTAAACATATCATAACGAAGATTAATTTTATTGTTACGCTTAAATGTAAAGTAGGCATACAAAATTAATACTTTTTTTAGTTTCAGGAGAACAGGATTCGGCATTGGCCCTCAATCAGGTGAGTTAAATATTAATATTTATTCATTATTATAGACCAATTGCCAAATCTTCAACTAATAATTAATTCTTCAATAATTTTCCCCTCACTCACCGGGTAAAAACGCATTTGATTCACGAGCGTAGCGCGTACTAACAAAACGTAAAATGCTCATGAATGAGTCGTTCCACATTCATTTTAACTAAATCAATTATTTGAGATTTAGTGAAAAATACAAAACTTTATAATATGATGATTTTAACCCATAAACCCTAGAATTCCATAAGTAACCTTTGTTTTAGTAAAAATAATAATAAGATGACTAGACACAATTACAAAACGCAGAAATGTCAACATTGTCAATAAATATTTTAGGTTAATCTTTATTCACCGACTCGGGCACGCGTAAAAATAGGAAAATACACAACTTTCAGAGTCTTCTGGTATACTTTTGTAAAAATAATGAATGAGAATGATTTAATGCATTGGAATTGGTGTGCAACTAAAGGAATGTGTCTAAATCGTGCTGCGTTGTCTTTTTCGTGTTAAGTTTACTGCGGCAAAATCTTGCATTAAATACATTGCATTCCAAAAATTATTATCATTAATCTGATGATGATTGTAATGTGAACAAATAATTACCTTTTTGATTCGGGTAAAATACAACTTCGCACCCTTGTATAATAATAATAAAAACTTTATCTCGGACCACAAACCAATCCATAGCATGAGCAAAAAAAACTAGTATAACAAATAACTATTTCATCACACTTGCTGTTCAAGCGCGCCATTCCTTGCATGCATAGCGGGAGTAATATGAATTTATATTTAAAAAATGTAATTGCATTTTGTCTTACGTAAAAAAAAAAAAATTTCTTATAACTTATTTTTGAGTCCGCAAGTGTGATGAAAAACATGCATCACGGTCGGTAAGAGGCATACTAACTCGAGTCATTAAAAGCCCTCCACCTACGGCGTCGTGATTCTTACACTCGTTAGTAACACCGTACTTACCTCTAGATGCACAATGTGCTATTAATATTTAACATTGTTGCAGAGCATCCTCCGCCTACTAGAATGCCCGGTGTGCATGGAATGGATGGAGCCGCCCATCGCGCAATGTCGCCGCGGTCACCTCGTCTGCGGCGTGTGCCGCAAGCGACTGGACGCCTGTCCCGTCTGCCGCGCGGTCTTCTCCTCCGTGCGCAACCGTGCCATGGAGGTAGTGTCACTGCCACTGCCCCTAGTGTGCCATCGCGTGCCGCAAGCGACTGGACGCCTGTCCCGTCTGCCGCGCGGTCTTCTCCTCCGTGCGCAACCGTGCCATGGAGGTAGTGTCACTGCCACTGCCCCTAGTGTGCCATCGCGTGCCGCAAGCGACTGGACGCCTGTCCCGTCTGCCGCGCGGTCTTCTCCTCCGTGCGCAACCGTGCCATGGAGGTAGTGTCACTGCCACTGCCCCTAGTGTGCCATCGCGTGCCGCAAGCGACTGGACGCCTGTCCCGTCTGCCGCGCGGTCTTCTCCTCCGTGCGCAACCGTGCCATGGAGGTAGTGTCACTGCCACTGTCCCTAGTGTGCCATCGCGTGCCGCAAGCGACTGGACGCCTGTCCCGTCTGCCGCGCGGTCTTCTCCTCCGTGCGCAACCGTGCCATGGAGGTAGTGTCACTGCCACTGCCCCTAGTGTGCCATCGCGTGCCGCAAGCGACTGGACGCCTGTCCCGTCTGCCGCGCGGTCTTCTCCTCCGTGCGCAACCGTGCCATGGAGGTAGTGTCACTGCCACTGCCCCTAGTGTGCCATCGCGTGCCGCAAGCGACTGGACGCCTGTCCCGTCTGCCGCGCGGTCTTCTCCTCCGTGCGCAACCGTGCCATGGAGGTAGTGTCACTGCCACTGCCCCTAGTGTGCCATCGCGTGCCGCAAGCGACTGGACGCCTGTCCCGTCTGCCGCGCGGTCTTCTCCTCCGTGCGCAACCGTGCCATGGAGGTAGTGTCACTGCCACTGTCCCTAGTGTGCCATCGCGTGCCGCAAGCGACTGGACGCCTGTCCCGTCTGCCGCGCGGTCTCGTCCGTGCGCAACCGTGCCATGGAGGTAGTGTCACTGCCACTGCCCCTAGTGTGCCATCGCGTGCCGCAAGCGACTGGACGCCTGTCCCGTCTGCCGCGCGGTCTTCTCCTCCGTGCGCAACCGTGCCATGGAGGTAGTGTCACTGCCACTGTCCCTAGTGTGCCATCGCGTGCCGCAAGCGACTGGACGCCTGTCCCGTCTGCCGCGCGGTCTCGTCCGTGCGCAACCGTGCCATGGAGGTAGTGTCACTGCCACTGCCCCTAGTGTGCCATCGCGTGCCGCAAGCGACTGGACGCCTGTCCCGTCTGCCGTGCGGTCTACTCCGTGCGCAACCGTGCCATGGAGGTAGTGTCACTGCCACTGCCCCTAGTGTGCCATCGCGTGCCGCAAGCGACTGGACGCCTGTCCCGTCTGCCGCGCGGTCTTCTCCTCCGTGCGCAACCGTGCCATGGAGGTAGTGTCACTGCCACTGCCCCTAGTGTGCCATCGCGTGCCGCAAGCGACTGGACGCCTGTCCCGTCTGCCGCGCGGTCTTCTCCTCCGTGCGCAACCGTGCCATGGAGGTAGTGTCACTGCCACTGTCCCTAGTGTGCCATCGCGTGCCGCAAGCGACTGGACGCCTGTCCCGTCTGCCGCGCGGTCTCGTCCGTGCGCAACCGTGCCAGGCAGGTAGTGTCACTGCCACTGCCCCTAGTGTGCCATCGCGTGCCGCAAGCGACTGGACGCCTGTCCCGTCTGCCGCGCGGTCTTCTCCTCCGTGCGCAACCGTGCCATGGAGGTAGTGTCACTGCCACTGTCCCTAGTGTGCCATCGCGTGCCGCAAGCGACTGGACGCCTGTCCCGTCTGCCGCGCGGTCTTCTCCGTGCGCAACCGTGCCATGGAGGTAGTGTCACTGCCACTGCCACTGCCACTAGTGTGCCATTGTTTACTTTATTGTAGAATCCATGGCTTCATTCGGGCTTCAATAGGCCTAGAGGTCGTCCTCTAGGGCTACAACAAATTCCCAATCTTCATCATCATCATCATCATCAGCCTATGTTAGTCCACTGCTGGATGTAGGCCTCTCCTATTGACTATGCGTATAGACGCATTAGGAGGTAAATGCCCATAATCGCCACGCTGGGCAAGCGGATTGGCGATCGCAGTAACGTGTCCATTATGATTTGATGACGCTGCTGCCCATCATCAATATTTTATCAAAGAATGGTCCGTGACACTTCAATCCCTTAGTCGACTCTTACGACACCCGCAGGAGGAGTTGGGGTGGTGACAAATGTATTCTTACTGCCGTCACCACACCTACTAAATTCCCAATCTACTAAGTATTTACTCGTGCATGGTCTCCCAAAATCATCTGTATAATGAATTTTTTTGTTAAAATTAATTCCATTTGAACAGGATGTAGCCGGCGTTCTTCGCTACCCATGCCGGCATGGCTGCGGTCGCTGGCTGCGACCGCCACGCCGGCACGGCCACGAGGCCAGCTGTGCGTCACGCCGCCACGCCTGCCCGCTGCCCGCCTGCCGCGCCGCGCCCATGCCGCGCTCCAAGCTGGCCGAGCACTGCCAGGTGACACACTGTACCCACGCCGGCACGGACACGACAGCTGTGCGTCACGCCGCCACGCCTGCCCGCTGCCCGCCTGCCGCGCCGCGCCCATGCCGCGCTCCAAGCTGGCCGAGCACTGCCAGGTGACACACTGTACCCACGCCGGCACGGACACGACAGCTGTGCGTCACGCCGCCACGCCTGCCCGCTGCCCGCCTGCCGCGCCGCGCCCATGCCGCGCTCCAAGCTGGCCGAGCACTGCCAGGTGACACACTGTACCCACGCCGGCACGGACACGACAGCTGTGCGTCACGCCGCCACGCCTGCCCGCTGCCTCATATCGATAGAATCGTTCTAAACTGGCACTCGCCACACAATAGCAGTGGGCATGCGAATAGAACGACACCTGCAGTGAGTGATGCTAGCACTGGGGGCCCTGTTCCATCTGCGATTAAAGTCTTGCATAACTCCAGTGATAGAATATACCCTAATATTGGTCAAAAAGGGCGCTCTTTCTTTATGAATCATGTCTCAAACAAAGTCATGTATTAGGCTCAAATTGGCCATATAACTTATAGATAACAAGTCGAAATTTTGTTAGCGCGATTCAGAAGTCACACTAGTCGGTACAGCGCCATCTTACCGAAAATATTTCCGAGACTTTGCGAAGATACGAGAATTTACCGAGATATTCTTTCAGACGAAGCACCCGGAATCGTTTAAAACCGGCACCCACCACACAGTGGCAGTGGGCGTGCGAACAGAACAACACTTGCAGTGGGTGGTGCTAGCGCTGGGGGCCCTGTTCCATCTGCGCTTAAAGTTTTGCATAACTCCAGTGATAGTACCTCTAATATTGGTCAAAAAGGGCGCTCTTTCTTTATGAATCAAGTCTCAAACAAAGTCATGTATCAGGCTCAAATTGGCCACATAACTTATAGATAACAAGTCGAAATTTTGTTAGCGCGATTCAGAAGGCACTTGCCACACAATAGCAGTGGGCATGCGAATAGAACGACACATGCAGTGGGTAGTGCTAGCACTGGGGGCCCTGATCCATCTGCGATAAAGTCTTGCATAACTCCAGTGATAGTACCCCTAATATTGGTCAAAAAGGGCGCTCTTTCTTTATAAATCAAGTCTCAAACAAAGTCATCTATTATGCTCAAATTGGCCACAAACTTATAGATAACAAGTCGAAATTTTGTTAGCGCGATTCAGAAATCACACTACTCGGTACAGCGCCATCTAACCGAAAATGTTACCCAGAGATATTCTTTCAGACGAAGCACCCGGAATCGTTCAAAACCGGCACCCACCACACAGTGGCAGTGGGCGTGCGAACAGAACAACACTTGCAGTGGGTGGTGTTAGCACTGGGGGCCCTGATCCATCTGTGATTAAAGTCTTGCATAACTCCAGTGATAGTACCCCTAATATTGGTCAAAAAGGGCGCTCTTTCTTTATGAATCAAGTCTCAAAGAAAGTCACGTATTAGGCTCAAATTGGCCACAGAACTTATAGATAACAAGTCGAAATTTTGTTAGCGCGATTCAGAAATCACACTACTCGGTACAGCGCCATCTTACCGAAAATATTACCCAGAGATATCCTTTCAGACGAAGCACCCAGAATCGTTCAAAACCGGCACCCACCACACAGTGGTAGTAGGCGTGCGAACAGAACAACACTTGCAATGGGTGGTGCTAGCACTGGGGGCCCTGATCCATCTGCGATTAAAGTCTTGCATAACTTCAATGATAGTACCCCTAATATTGGTCAAAAAGGGCGCTCTTTCTTTATGAATCAAGTCTCAAACAAAGTCATGTATTAGGCTCAAATTGGCCACAGAACTTATAGATAACAAGTCGAAATTTTGTTAGCGCGATTCAGAAATCACTACTCGGTACAGCGCCATCTTACGGAAAATATTACCCAGAGATATCCTTTCAGACGAAGCACCCGGAATCGTTCAAAACCGGCACCCACCACACAGTGGCAGTGGGCGTGCGAACAGAACAACACTTGCAGTGGGTGGTGCTAGCACTGGGGGCCCTGATCCATCTGCGCTTAAAGTCTTGCATAACTCCAGTGATAGTACCCCTAATATTGGTCAAAAAGGGCGCTCTTTCTTTATGAATCAAGTCTCAAACAAAGTCATGTATTAAGCTCAAATTGGTTACAGAACTTATAGATAACAAGTCGAAATTTTGTTAGCGCGATTCAGAAATCACATTAGTCGGTACAGCGCCATAACCCAGAGATATTCTTTCAGACGAAGCATCCGGAATCGTTCAAAACCGGCACCCACCACACAGTGGCGGTGGGCGTGCGAACAGAACAACACTTGCAATGGGTGGTGCTAGCGCTGGGGGCCCTGATCCATCTGCGCTTAAAGTCTTGCATAACTCCAGTGATAGTACCTCTAATATTGGTCAAAAAGGGCGCTCTTTCTTTATAAACCAAGTCTCAAACAAAGTCATGTATTAGGCTCAAATTGGCCACAGAACTTATAGATAACAAGAAATTTTGTTAGCGCGATTCAGAAATCACTACTCGGTACAGCGCCATCTACGCGATAATATTACCCAGATATATTCTTTCAGACGAAGCACCCGGAATCGTTCAAAACCGGCACCCACCACACAGTGGCAGTGGGCGTGCGAACAGAACAACACTTGCAGTGGGTGGTGCTAGCACTGGGGGCCCTGATCCATCTGCGATTAAAGTCTTGCATAACTCCAGTGATAGTATATACCCTAATATTGGTCAAAAAGGTCGCTCTTTCTTTATGAATCAAGTCTCAAACAAAGTCACGTATTAGGCTCAAATTGGCCACAGAACTTATAGATAACAAGTCGAAATTTTGTTAGCGCGATTCAGAAATCACACTACTCGGTACAGCGCCATCTTACCGAAAATTACCCAGAGATATCCTTTCAGACGAAGCACCCGGAATCGTTCAAAACCGGCACCCACCACACAGTGGCAGTGGGCGTGCGAACAGAACAACACTTGCAGTGGGTGGTGCTAGCGCTGGGGGCCCTGATCCATCTGCGATTAAAGTCTTGCATAACTCCAGTGATAGTACCCCTAATATTGGTCAAAAAGGGCGCTCTTTCTATATGAATCAAGTCTCAAACAAAGTCACGTATTAGGCTCAAATTGGCCACAGAACTTATAGATAACAAGAAATTTTGTTAGCGCGATTCAGAAATCACACTAGTCGGTACAGCCACGTATTAGGCTCAAATTGGCCACAGAACTTATAGATAACAAGTCGAAATTTTGTTAGCGCGATGCAAAAATCACACTAGTCGGTACAGCGCCATAACCCAGAGATATTCTTTCAGACGAAGCACCCGGAATCGTTCAAAACCGGCACCCACCACACAGTGGCAGTGGGCGTGCGAACAGAACAACACTTGCAATGGGTGGTGCTGGCACTGGGGGCCCTGATCCATCTGCGATTAAAGTCTTGCATAACTCTTGCTATAGTACCCCTAATATTGGTCAAAAAGGGCGCTCTTTCTTTATGAATCAAGTCTCAAACAAAGTCATATATTAGGCTCAAATTGGCCACAGAACTTACAGATAACAAGTCGAAATTTTTGTTAGCGCGATTCAGAAATCACTACTCGGTACAGCGCCATCTTACGGAAAATATTACCCAGAGATATTCTTTCAGACGAAGCACCCGGAATCGTTCAAAACCGGCACCCACCACACAGTGGCAGTGGGCGTGCGAACAGAACAACACTTGCAATGGGTGGTGCTAGCACTGGGGGCCCTGATCCATCTGCGGTTAAAGTCTTGCATAACTCCAGTGATAGTACCCCTAATATTGGTCAAAAAGGGCGCTCTTTCTTTTTAAATCAAGTCTCAAACAAAGTCATGTATTAAGCTCAAATTGGTTACAGAACTTATAGATAACAAGTCGAAATTTTGTTAGCGCGATTCAGAAATCACACTAGTCGGTACAGCGCCATCTTACCGAAAATATTTCCGAGACTTTACGAAGATACGAGAATTTACCGAGATATTCTTTCAGACGAAGCACCCGGAATCGTTCAAAACCGGCACCCACCACACTGTGGCAGTGGGCGTGCGAACAGAACAACACTTGCAATGGGTGGTGCTAGCACTGGGGGCCCTATTCCACCTGCGCGTGGACATGGACGTACGCACTTGGGGCGCGTGCGCCGCCGTGCAGCACCTAGGGCCCAGCGACCAGGCGCAGCGGTACACGTATGAGGTTAGTCGACATTATATTATACAGATTACATTATACACATTATACAGATATTCGTATTATTTAGGTTTGTAAGTATTATTATTAAGGAAACTGTAAGTCTGCAAAGTAATACTCTCATACTATGTTAATGTATACATACGAGACTGTTTGTTTCTTATTAAATAAAATAAAAATATATATATATATTAACCTATTCATTAACCGTCTACATTAACTATCGCGTATCATTATTACATTTATTATCAAAAAGCGGAATCCTTCTTAGCATAAATAAACTGTCAAAGGGATTGAACGAAGTGTTTTATCGACTATCGATACACAAAATTATACTGAATGAAACATCATTAAAATAATGTTTTAGTACAGATGGTGTACTTTTTAGACTCTAGTTCGAGAAGTGGGTCATTTTACGTCAGGTCCAAAACTTCGGAGGGCCATCTGTACTAATAAACGTCGTACGAGACACGTGCAAAAACGAAATTCGCAACTCGTGTCGATTCCAAACACGACCGATTTCAAATTTCGTGTTTTTCGCACTTGTGTCGGAATGTTATTAATTAGGCTTTTGGATATATACGAGTACCTACAGTGACGGGTAGATAATGAACAGAGCTCGGACAAGTCATCGCAAAACAATTGCAAGACGGCAATTGAACAAGATCAATGAGTCGCATTAAGTACAATTTTTTTAATTATATTTTTCATTGACATTTGTTCACCATACATGTGTGTAGGTATTTCCTTAATCCACTTATTAATTATATTCATTTGCACCATATTTGCACCGTCGCGTCCGGTGGGGCGGGCAGCGGCGTGTCGATCGTCCAAGGGATTTGAACAGCGCGCACTGAGGCCTCGCGCATACGTTTGCATTTGTTTAACATGGACGCCCCGCCGTCCGCCCCGTTGCCCGCCTACTCAAGCCTTAAACTTATACCCGTATATCCACTCACTTGCGTTGATTTTTGCGATAGACTCTATGTCTATGTAAAATAAGAGTGTAGACATGTAACAAAAGCTACATGAAGTGAGTGGATAGGATTACATTGTTTTTAGCCACATTAAATTCATGTGTCGAAGGAGCCCGCTGGGTGCGGGTGGCGCAGGACCGGTCATTCTGGCTATCTTTGGTACAGGCCTATGCTCACCAATGGACATCTTTCGGCTGATGTGACGATGATGAAATATGCGTGTCATTGGCATAGGATTTCTAACAGAATGATGATAAAACAATACCGAGGGTGAATGTGTTAAAGGAGAATTCCATGAAAACATGTCGTAAGCGACACTGTCTTTTCAATACTTTTGAAAAAATTAATTAGTAAGCTGAGTTACGATATAACAATAACTTATCTAGGCTTTAGGGTGCGGCTCTACTGAGGCGGAGAGGAGCGGAGATGTGCAAAATTGGCCAATGAGACCGCATAACAGTGTTTCGAATTTTGAATTTGAAGAATGTAATTGGTAAATTTTGCACATCTCCGCTCCTCTCCTCATGGAGCTGCACCCTTAAGATTGACAGTGTTTCCTAGCGAGCATATTTTATTAGGGTAGCTACCATAGCGACACGTAAGCGACAAAAAGTAGATGTTTTCATGGAATACTCTTAACACGTTCGCCTCCGGTACTGTTTCACTAAGTGCTAATACTATACCGATCGAAATTATCTGATAGAACTCCTATGCCAGTGACACGCATGTGTGACCGAAAAGATTCTACTCCTATGCCGGCGACACAGCACTGTGTCAAAAACGTTCGTATTTTTATGCCACTGGCATAGGAGTGAGAACTTGATTGATGCTATTGGCATAAGAATAAGATTACTTTGATCACGTATATGTGTCACTGGCATAGGAGTACAGTTTTTTCGGTCATATATGCGTGTCACCGGCGTCGAACGTGTTAAAACATGTGACGCTGCAGGTGACGGTGAACGGGCGGCACAGTGGGCGCCGCCTGGTATACCGGCGCGCCACCCACAGCGACCTGGAGAACCCCGTACTCAACACCAGCCGCCAGGACTGCTTCCATCTCACGCTCGACCAGGTAAGTTATAATTATGAGACATCGTGCCGGTGACGGTGTACTGTACACACGTTCTTACGTATCTTAGGCCTAAATAAGGCCAGTAGGCTTAGCACATTATTGGTGCGACGCTATGTCGCTGAGCGATAACTTCTCTTTCACTAAATATATTAATAGAAGAGGGATGGATAGTCTAATCTCGCGGCGACATACTGTCGTACCAATTTTGTGCTACTGAGCGTGTAGCAGCGGGATCGGTAGAACGTCCAAGGGATTTGAACGTCATGCACTCAATGCCCTCGCTTCACCACGTTTAAGCGTCCACTCAGTTTCAAATTTCAAACAAATTCGCGAAAACTTCGCGCTACCGCAGTGCCGGAACTTTAGTCTCAATATTATTTGAGTACAGTCCCCTCCAAATATGAATTGCAAACAATAGAAGTAGGTATCCCTCTTATAACACTACTATATTGTTTTCATGGTTAGAGCAATGATGTATCATTGTGAATTTGTCACTATAGTCATTCATATCGAATTTGCCAACAACTGACACAGAGACACGCTACCGAGGATAGTCAGTAGTAAAGGCCAAGCCACACCGAATGCGTGTGCTGGCATGCTATTCTCTTATTCACACATTCGACGCTGCGTTCATCAACGAGCTCGATGTCGACAGCCTTCACTTCGACGTCGAGCGCAGCACTGCGGAAAACGGTATTCACTAACGTAGAACAGCTCGACGTCGAACTGTAGTCGAACAGTGACAGCTCGACGCTATTTAAGCATCGATTCTTTTCGCTTCTTCTAATAAAAACCACATTATGCTCAATCTAGTAGAAATTTTATTCATGCGTCTTGACGATAAAATCCTAGCTTTTTGATTTGACATTACGAATATCGAGGTTGTGGGCTAGTTTTTCGTTAGAGAATACGAAGTTCGTACATTAAACGTGAAACTCTCGACGCAGTGTAGTTGTAGCTCACGCCACACTAGTGTCGTTTAAAGTACATTAGTGAATACCATTTTTAGGCTCGACGCTGCCGCAGCGCTGACACAGCGCTGATAGCAAGGCGGTTTCCTTAGTGAATAACACTACGTGCAAGAGTGTGGTATGCGCGTTGTAGCGACTAAAATGTCATATTAAATGGCACACCGCTTGCGTGGCGTGCACGAGCGCGTGACCTACAAACAGTGTGCAATCTACTATGACATTTCATTGGCTACAACGCGTACGCCGAGCACACTTGCACGCATCCGGTGTAGCTTGGGATTAAACTGACGTATGTTCTCCAGGCGCTCAACTACCTGCGCTTCAAGAACGAGCACTCGGTGACGGACAACACGCTCGACCTGAACATCACGCTGGCCGAGGCGGAGCCCCAGGAACAACCCACGGAAGACGACACCTGAACTGTATCCCATCTTTGTATACTCATTCACTTGTATAAGGCCGCGATTATCCTGTGAGTTCTTACTAGGGCTGCCAACCGTTCCGCTATATGCGGGACGACCCGTTTCTGGGGCCTCAAAGTATGGGTCCCGCAAAGGGCACGCGCGGGACGCGGATTGTCCCGTTTTTCAGGGAACACTAAACAATAATAATATCGAAAGTACTGAGCTTAATATTTGGCAACAATTACAGACAATAATTCCTTATGTATATAGTTTACAGGAAAATCTGTAAAAAGTGTACCTATAGTATTTTTTTTACATTTACTGCTACGAAACCCTTTGTACGCGAGTCCGACTCGCGGTTGGTCGGTTTTTATCACTACTATCTTTTTCATGCATTCGCGTCCATGCGTCCCGCATTTTATAGCCATGTCCCGCAATTCATTCATATTTGTGAACTATGGTTGGCAGCCCTAGTTCTTACGTAAGTTGTAAGGACAGAGCTACACTAAGGAATGAGATAGTGATATTCATTCCTTAGTATAGCTCCGTCCCTAGAACTTATGTAACTTACAGGTGTAATTCAGGCCTAACCGACTATTCAGAGTTCTAAAGTCTGATAGATTATGTAAGCTCACTCGTGGCGTAGCAAATTATGCAACTGAGGTATACAGTGTGTTAACATGGGCCCATTTCTCGAAAGCCTGTAACTTGTAATACAAGCGGAAGCCCTTATCTAATTAATAGTGCCAAAAATAGACTTCCACTTGTATTGCAAGTTACAAGCTTTCGAGAAATAGGCTCCATGACCCAGGCTTTTACGAAAATAATAATACGTATTACTGGCAATCGTTTTCAAGTAAGGGTTCACACATATTTAAATTAATTGTACAGTTAATTTTATTTCTTTCAAACGATCTATGTGACGCGTGTTCTGCTCAATTGTCAAACGCTGCGAGTATGCGGACTGTCATTGTCAAGCGCTAATAAACGATTAATTTGGAAGTACATAGGCTTCTCGCTGAACATTTCTTAAAAAATTGAATACGTTAATATTTAGAATTTTTAATCAAATAACGCTCAAGGTTTGGCTAAAAATCTGCATCTCAATCTTCGGTTTCCATAAAAGGCTGCATGATATTAACACACTGTATAAATCTACCCGTATAATTTAATTTTCTTACGGCCTGTTTCACAATACCCGAATAAATATATTCGTCAGATAAAATGAACACTATCTTTTTACCCAAGCATATAAAAGAAAAACACAGATAGTATTTATCTGACAGATGTATTTCATTCTGGTATTTTCAAACCGGCCGTTAATCTACTGGGTTTAGAAAATTACCTTGGTGCTTTTTATAAGTCATAATTATAATGTTCTATGCCCCAAAAGTTGGATCCTAGAAAAATAATACAGTACATTACGCCACAAGTGCGAAAAACAGGAAATCCGAAATGAGTGGCGATGTTTTAAAACACGACCGAAGGGAGTGTTTTTAATCGACACGAGTTACGAGTTTCCCTTTGCACGTGTCTCGTAAGACGTTTTTTAGTACAGATGACCCACCGAAGTTTTGGACCTGATGTAAAATGAGCCACTTCTCGCAATAGAGCCTAAAAAAGGCACCATCTGTACTAAAAAAGTAAATTTTAATTAGTTACATTTGCCCCGGGTGACCTTATTAAAGAATACCACTGAATCCATCGGAAACAAAGGCAAAAATCTGAACTCTTTTCCAACTTTATGTGTAATGTGTAGGCAGAGACTTCTACTCCTAATATGAATTATTCAGTAGGGATTAGGGGTCCATAAGTTGTCAGATTGAAATAATTTTACTTAAACAGTATTACGGTTCACAATACTTATTGGTAAAATTTATATGTGCATTATGCATTTTTATACATAATGTATAAAAATGTGTAGGATTTGAAGCGGGGTATTTTATATCATATTATGTCGATTAAATGAAAATTACGCATTGTGTGAGCTATATAGCCAAATAAAAAAATTTGTATAGTTTAAATATTATAGAACCCCAATTTTTATTGCCACTTTATTATGTCGTAATGTGTAGTGTAATTAGCTGCAAAGCAGTCTATAATGCAATGTAGTCAGATAAGTAGCAAATAAGGATACGTTGTTTAAAGAAGATGGCGTTCGACGGAAACACTATTTTCGTAAATTGATGTCATTTAGTCCTAAACAGAGTTCGGGAAAAACCGATCTGTTTACTACTGTCGATTGTATTTGTATGTTTACAAATTCATCATACATTCATTCATTTAATCAATTTGTAATCAGCATTCTAAATTCCATATACAAATATCATCGACAGGTAGTAATGCAATTACTTTTCGCCCATCTCAGGTCCCAGAAAAGAAGTAAATCTTGACGCTTTTCATTTCGATTAAATATAAATAGACTGAAAGTCACTTTTAGGTTAGAATACGTGTCGAAATTACAGTGTCAGAATATTCTGTAAGTAACAAGTACTTGTTTTATGGGCTTGGAGCTATAAGCTATAAAGTTTACCCAATTAATGATGTTGCGTGGATACTGTTGATACTTCCTTCGAGATTATCAGTCTAAGGCTGAATTTACACGTGCAAGTTATTGATACAACTATGGGTAAGAGTGAGTGGCAACTGGCTGCATCTCTTTCTCGCATATGTGTTTCAAAACTCGAAGCAAGAACTTACATGTGTAAAGGTGGCTTTAAGGACGGGTTCCACCAAACTGATGGTTTTATACTACCCACCCTTAACTTCTCTCCCTCCTTGGAGCCCATTTTATAAAAGCCCATTTTTACGTATTTGATTATAAGGGAACTGTGTAAATCGAACCCATCGTCGGGGATAGTACAATACCGCGTAACTAACAAATTCAATTAGGATCAATTTGAGTATTAATTGATGAGGATCATCTAAATGGACCGAAACATGTCGAGCAATTATCGACTTAAATTACGTGAGTAACCCGTTTAATGAATATTTAAATGTGTTTGAGTCTCACGGTAGTTATAATTCTAAAATTGAGTGTCAATTGTTTGCTATTTGAACTCTATCTGCATTGGTAGTTACGTGGTATTGCAGTCTCCCCGACGCCACGTCAATACATTTTTGAGGATGTCTGTGCCATAGAATAGAATATTTATTATTAAAATATTCAATGGTTTAAGTCGCCATGTGCTAAAAATATGCCCATTTTCCAAAGGGGCTGAAAACACTGAGTTTAACAGGTTAATTATGTTTCATGTTGATGTACAAACAGCAACACTCCTAACTGACCATTAAAGACAGAGCAGAGAGAAAATGAAAGAGATAAATATATTTATATTATTTCAACTTCAAATTAAATAATACACGGGAATGTTGATTGACGCAACTTGGTCGAATAATACAAATCGGGTTCCGAAATCTTATGAGACTGGTATCACGACTTCTGCCGAACTCTGCTGACCAATGGAGCGGGCCTTACTACGGTTAACCAATGATCGCTCGCGGTTTCTTCAGAAGGTGACATTACCATGGTTACGTAACAACCAAAACGTTTAACCAATGATTGATGATTGATTTTCCGGAAACTGACGTTACTATAGTTACGGTATATATAACATCCGCTTTAGTTCTGGAGACGTCAATCTAACTTCAGAGCCGGTAATTTGACTGCTAAGCTGCTATGTAGAAATTTTCGTTCATTTTCCTTTCAACGGTTGTCACTGTCAGATATTTTTTCAAAGTTAGAATTTCAGCCAGAAACTATCAAGTCTATTAAACATTTGTATGGCTACTGACAGATTAAAGGTCGACTGTCCTATAAAGGTAGACTGTCCAACGTCTATCTACCCTATTGCCACAAAGGTTACATAAGTATTCAACTAACGTCAACTAAGAGATGTGACGAATGATAATAAAGACAGCAATAGCATTTGTCTCTGTCAATGGAAAAAATAATTTAAAATTCCCCGATAACATGGCTATTTGAAAAAATATCTTGACTTGAAAAAATACCTCGCCTATTAATGTTAGATAAATCATGGCAAGCCGTGTGGTGACGCCAATAAGAATACAATTTGTCACCACCCCAACTCCTCCTGTGGGTGTCGTAAGAGTCGACTAAGGGATTGAAGTGTCACTGACCATTATTTGATCAAAGATTGATGATGGGCAGTTGCGTCATGGGCGTCATCACAGTGGACACATTACTGCAATCGCCAATCCGCTTGCCCAGCGTGGAGATTATGGGCATTTACCTCCTAATGCGTCTATACGCGTAGTTAATAGGAGAGGCCTACGTCAGGCAGTGGACTATCATAGGCTGATGATGATGATGATGAAATCATGGCATCCGATTTGAAGAAAACATACTTTTTTTATATGGTTTTTATTTTTTGTTACATTAATGAATAAATTCTTGTTGACCTCGTAAAAACATTAATAAATTACTAAACGGTTTTAGACAAATCTATGAAGAACTGTCGTTATCCAGTTTCCACAAGGAACAACGACATCTAGCGTCTAATAATGGCCGATAGCTAATTCTTAATTTTCGTAGACGAAGGAATCTTTATTATTATGTCAACTAGTTTTCAAATACTGAAATTTTGACGCAACAAAGATGACATATCATCGGGGACCATCGGAAATGTCGCGATCGTGCCTACTAACGAAAAATACCGAACCCATAATATTACACGACCAAATTGCATCCTTTGCCAAGTGGCTCAACATTCCTATGTAACTGACATGTGATTCTCTTTCATGCAATATTTCCTATTTCTGAAGTGTATACCTAGCTGTGTTGCTGTTTGTACGTGTCTCACGATAGTTTTAACTAAAGATCTTTAGTTTTAAATATACAGGGTAATTTTAGGAAATAGAATATAAATGAATCTGTTTTCTTTACGTATAGAAATTAAATTTCTTCTTTTTGTGTTGAATCAGTTATACAGGGTGGAAAAAGATTTTGGGTCAGTGAGGGCAGCTACCAGATCCCGTGTAGCTACGCGAAAATGGTCTTAGAAGACCTTCCCGCGATTTTCAATTAAAGAAGATTAGCGTTTTCAGATTTTGGAAAAAGTATACAGGGTGCGAGGAAATGGTCATTTTTGACAAACTTTTTTTTTTATGCCAATCGATCCTGTTTCTGTTCAGGATCAAAAGCTTGTATGGGACCAAAAAAAAATTTTCGGCTGGAAAAGCCACAAATCGAGATTTTTAATTCTCATACAAATTGTATGAAAATTAAAAAATATTTTTCACCCTTATTTTTTTATGCCTATCGATTCCATTCCTACCCAGTACCAATAGTTTCCTACGGGTCGACTTATGGCAATGTACAAAAAATCCAAAATTTCAAGAAAACCGTTTTCATACTTTTACTATGGAAAAAAAAGTGAAACCTTAATTACTTTATCTGTCACGATAAGTAGTCATCCTATGCTAAATGATAATAATAATACTGTATGAAATTATTAGCAACATTAATTAGCGTCACAGATAATGTAATTAATTTTCACTTTTTTCCCATAGTCAATGTATGAAAACAGTTTTTTTTTTTTGTCTTTTTTTTACGTTGCCGTAAGTTGACCCCTAGGAAACTATTGGTACTGGATAGGAATGGAAATCGATTGGCATAAAAAAATTAGGCGTGAAAAAATAATTTTTATTTTCATACAATTTGTATGGGAATTTTAAATCCCGATTTGCGGCTTTTCTAGCCGAAAATTTTTTTTTAGTCCCATACAAGCTTTTGATCCTGAAAAGAAACAGGATCGATTGGCATCAAAAAAAAAGTTTGACAAAAATGACCATTTCCTCGCACCCGGTATACTTTTTCCAAAATCTGAAAACGCTAATCTTCTTTAATTGAAAATCGCGGGAAGGTCTTCTAAGACCATTTTCACGTAGCTACACGGGATCTGATAGCTACCCTCACTGACCCAAAATCTTTTTCCACCCTGTATTTTGCTTTTACTTGAACTGTGATTACGTAAGTATACAAATTAAGGGTAATTGCTGTATATCGTTTTGGTTAGGAACACATTATCCAGGAGCGGAAACTCCAAAAAAGCCTTTAGGAAGCCATGCCTTGCCATTTATGCCATCATGTGTCACTAACTCCACACGATCAACTCTACAACTTTCAACTTTTCATAGTTCTGCATGCGTGCATACTAGTTGTGCGTGCTTGTGGCTTTAGGGTCTACGCTAGCTTAGGCCGGCGACGTTTCAGAGAAACCACCCTCAAACATTCAAACGTCGTCGGCAGCGGACACGCGTCGGTCGCCGGCCAGAAAACCCACGACTTAAGTTAGCGTCGCCGGCGGCGGGTAACTGACGACGTGTCAGAGAAACCACCCTCAAACATTCGCGAATATAACATTCGAACGTCGTCGGCGGCGGACACGCGTCGGTCGCCGGTCGCCGGCCAGAAAAACCAGGGCCTAAGTTAGAGCTGAATTTAAGAAACAAGTCCGCCTGTGCCCGCCGCCCGCCGCGTGGATTTAACCCTTAAATGCAATATATATGCATCATCTATTCTCGACTCTATTGACAACCCGTCAGAATTCAAATTTGAATAAATCTTGGTCAAGGTCATGCATTTAAGGGTTAACGTTCCGTCGCACGCGCCAAGCCAGTTAGCGTTGTCTATACAATTTCTTTGAGGCGGGCGTCCGTAAGCTAGCGTAGGCCCTTAACGGTCGCTAGCGCCCGAAACATAAGTATCCTTGGCCACGTATACCGTATACCCGTCCAGGTTCCATCAATCGCCACATTTACTGCATACAAACTTGCATTTACACAACGTGTTAAATTTTGTTTTCATTTCGAATATTCGCCTTCAAAAAATCGGATTGTCTACATTTTTGCAATGTTTACACTAATATATGTCTGTCATATAAAAATACATGGGTTTTATATCATTTTACATCGTAAATATTTTAAACATGTTTTGTTCCTTATTTAAATCGCAGTCTACTGCTTCATTGTTATGTATCTAAATAAAGGTAATCCAAACTAAGCTATGCAACTCGTTAAATCCGGTCGAGATCTGTTTGACCTTATACAGGGTGATATCGTGAGTCGTGGAGCAAGAGTGAACTATACTACTAAGAGTGAACGGTACTAGGGACGAACGCGTAGAGCAAATTTCCCTATTGGAACAACAAACATAATTGGCTTTTTTGAAACAATAGGTTCGTTGACCTTTGAATACATTTGTTAGCCCTGAAAAGGGCTTTTTGATTTGTGCTATAACGCGCACGTGGGTGAGTGGGCGAGAGAAAGGCCACGTCGTTGCAAAAACGACATATACATCCTCCTCCGCCTTCTCTATCACGAGAATAATTTTCCGAATTATGAGTTAATTGAGCATTCATTCCTAACATTTTTTTCACGATTCCGTGGTTGTCTCCATAGTGAAAGTTGCTGAGCGTGACCGTTCCTAGCACATGTTCACTTCTGCTCCACGACCCATATCCCAGATGTCACCCTGTATTGGCAGTATTATTCATATTTTACATGAAACGGTAAGAGTCCAGATTCTTCTAGTGACGTGTGTTTTAGTTGTTTACCTTTACTTAAAATACCGAAATACTTTTATGTAAAGACTAGTTAAGATAAACATAAGGATGTAAATACGGAATGGACACAATAAAACAAACATGTCTCAAGTCAATGTTTTATTTAAAAGCAAAACGCTACATTAACAATCTTTAACGTTTATTTACAGTTAAATAGACACCATGTATACTTACTAGTATAGACATGGAGGATTTCTATACAAGGAGATCATTTTGTCATGTGCGTGCCCATTGAGGGTCCACGTTGGAATTTTGAGCCTTTGAATGTGTCAGTCTTTAGTAAAAGTTCTCAAACATTTGTAAATTCAACCTCTAATTTGTAAAAGTCGGCACTCAAAAGTTACTTTCGGTTAAAGGTGGACCCTCAGTCGTGACTGTCAGGTATCCATATTTAATAATCCACTTCAAATTTACAACTGCTATAAATGACTGCTTTTAGTAAAAGATTTGTAAAACTAATTTCATTCATTGTGACTCCTTTCTGCTAACTCAATAAGAAAAAAAAGCATGCAACATGTGGTCCCTCAATTGATCGCGATAAGTTGACATTAAGACAGAACAAAAGTATTATTCAAAATATATGTGTGACTGAGAGTTAGTAAAAGTACTTGAATCATTGTATTGAGCCACAATGAATGAAATTAGTTTTACAAATCTTTTACTAAAAGCAGTCATTTATAGCAGTTGTAAATTTGAAGTGGATTATTAAATATGGATACCTGACAGTCACGACTGAGGGTCCACCTTTAACCGAAAGTAACTTTTGAGTGCCGACTTTTACAAATTAGAGGTTGAATTTACAAATGTTTGAGAACTTTTACTAAAGACTGACACATTCAAAGGCTCAAAATTCCAACGTGGACCCTCAATGGGCACGCACATCATTTTGTCTTAAAAATTGATTTGAAGATATATTGACATACATTGCCAAATGTAAAGTGACAAATCGCAGGTAAAAGTACAATTTCGAACCTTATCAAGTACGTAATAAGGACGTTATTTGAATAGATTATTTAGTAACAAATATTTAAATTTGAATGAAAGTATGGCATGGTCATAACTTATAATTTTTTTATAAAAAAAATATTATTTCCGTTGTTTGGAGAGCACGCGTAACTTATTTATAAATACACTAAGGAACTACTTTGAGCACCCTGTATTTTAATCTAGGTTTCTTGACTTCAGACAGCTAGAATACATACATTTTTGATGATTTGGGAGGTGTATAAAAAATTAACGAAATAGGTTTAGAAAATAGATCTGTATTTTGTTATAAAACCATAGTTCGCAGCAAGAAGTAGTGAAGAGAAGTAATCTTTTGACAAACCTACAAATACATTTCAATTTGAATTGTAAATTACGGAAGGATAATTTTTCCTTCATGATGAGACAACATTATTACCACTAAATAGATGACAAAATACTTAATAATTATCTAAGTCAATCGTTATATCACATTTTGAACCGTAACTATTTCATTTAAATAATTATAGAAATATACATAGGTATAATTTATTAAAATCGTTACATGATTGCTTCAGATTGTCCTTATCGACTGAAAACTATTTTATAAAATACTTTTAAGGAAGCACATTCACTCATTGTAGTACAGGGGTAAATCCACTTTTTCTGTCTGTTATTAGGTTATTACTATGGTTACGGTCGCCTGAGTCACGCTGGTTTTATGTATAATTAAGCTACTTAAGCTATGCAAACATGCATTTTTCTGGTGTTAATAAACCCTTTCCTTGATGGGTCATCTTCAAACATGGACTATATGCATGTTTTCATAAATGAAGTAGCATAATTTTGCATAAAACCAGCGTGACTCAGGCGACCGTAGCCATGGCAATAACAGACAGAAAAAATTTGATTCACCCCAGAAGTCATATAGAACTTATTTTGAAATAGATGTAGTTCTTGTTTATGGATTACAAAGTTCTATAGAACTAAATGGAAAATACCTTGTATTATTATTACTATAAGGTTGTGGTTACAATTTTGCACTTTGGGCGCATCAAGATATCTTTTACCTTGATTGTACAGTCAAGTGCAAAAATAAGTATCCAAACAATCCGCTCATAATTATGTTACGACGTTCTTATTACACAGAATTAGTGTGACATATTTTTGAACATTTTTGTGTACACCTTATTTTGTCTTTGACTGTACAGTCGCTATCAGATTTCTCGGAGCGGCCAGATGCTCACAAATATCTGAGCACGTCTCTATTGTCAAGGCGGTAAAGTTGTTTAGATATTGTTGACCACCATGGCCGCTCCTTTGTATCTGATGGCGGTTGTACCAGAAAGACGGCCTATCGCGAACTTCGAAATTCATACTATTTGAGCGCATTTGTGGCAATCCTTGGTGGAGGCCTATGTTCAACAGTGGACATCTTTCGGCTGATATGATGAAGATGACGGACACTGATGCTCGAAATTCGCAAACTGATACAAGAACTACAGACTCCCTTTTTTCTTAAAACAGAGGGCATAGCATCAATTCATTGACCAGGTGATATCAGGAGTGAGTATATTTGTAAGTGTATAATTTTCTCTCGTGTTTCCGTTTCTTAAAATAATTAAAAGAGAGTTCATTGTTGTTGACATCTAAATGCGTGATTGACATCCATTTAAAGTTGCGAGCTTCAACTAATTTCAAAACTAAGCTTCACACGGGGCACACATAAGTTATAAATATCACACAAAACAAGTGCTACCGTAGAGGCTCACGGTTATAAGACTCAAAATTGCTTAAACTCACAATTGCAGCTGGTAGCGTGCTGTACGATAAAGGAATACCATTGATGTGCAATTTCGTACGTTGTCACAGTGAAATTAATATAAGATAGCTAATGTCTGAGATACTGATTGTCACTGTCATCAAAGTCCGAGATGGTACATAATTATATCAATTACCTTGATTGTATGTTAACACTCACATCAACACTTAACTGTCCTGTATGTAATCCTTGGACCTTGTTTTTACAATAGGGTATAAGAATTATTACGCTTGATTTCCTCTTTCGCTGACATCACTCGAGCGTATAAATTAACACAATGTTCTTCGCTGTGGTGTGGTGACCCATATTTACGAGAATGCTTACGAAATGCCTTCTTCTAATACTTCTGAAAATGCCAATAAAGCGATATTGTTCGTGGTAATATTTAATGACTTTGCATTGCTCACACATTAGCAGTATATTATCGACCTTAAAGCGCGCGACTTTTTGTGCGATAATCGTAGAGTTACGCTACTTAAAACGCAATGGGCTTGCCACGACTGCGTTAGGGTTAGAACATTCAGAAAATAAATCAAAAGCTAGAGTCTCAATGCTGCGATTAACACGTTCGCCTCCGGTACTGTTTCACTAAGCACTAATACTATGCCGATCGAAATTATCTGATATAACTCCTATGCCATTGACACGCACGTGTGACTAAACATATTGTACTCTTATGCCAGTGACACAGCACTTGTGTCAAAAACGTTCGTATTTCGATGGCACTGGCATAGGAGGAAGAACTTGATTTATGCTAGTGGCATAAGAATAAGGTTACTCTGATCACGTATGTGTGTCACTGGCATAGTAATCAGATTTTGTTGGTCACACACGCTGTGTCACCGGCGTCGAATGTGTTAACGCACAAAACAAACGCGCGCTTAACTTATTTAACTGAAATAGCTGCCATAGAAGAAAAAAGTATTTCGTACGGGACTCGTGGAATGATCATATAACATCATTTCAATCTTAAAACTCGACCAATGTCAACGTAGGGAATCAAACCATGCTGTGGCTTGCACCAACCACATTTGAAAAACTAATCATCAAGCAGATTCCTCTAAAATATCCCATAGAACAACATTTAACGGTGTCCCCAAGGGTTGGTTGCACAAAATTGCCGGTCACAGCTAAATCATTCGCTAAACTTTATTGTAAGGGAACTTTAACAGAAATCTGCCAAGTAATATTGATTGGTTTCTCAAGTATCGTTGGTAGAACCCCCCTAGATATGTCGGAGCGAACACGGTGCTCAAAAACATTTGAGCACATAGGTTTGAGGTCTGAGTGCGTAGCCAAGATCAATCGCTAACATTCCGTAGGGTGTCTTAGTTTTCTCTGTCACTCTTGTTTATTAGTTTCGTACGCGACTGAGTGTTAGCGATTGACATCATAGCAACGCACCCTGGCTGCTCCGATACATCTAAAAAATATGATTTATGAGTAAAAATAAGATTGTCAGTTATTTTTGCGGTCTTCATAGCGCGAGATACTATTGTCGATAACCCTACAACAGGCGACGCAAGTCGACAGGGTGCGTAACTAAGATGCCAATCGCTAACGATAATTGTGAATCGTGACCAAAGGCAACTAACTATAGGAGATTGTGTCACACAAGATCAAAATTATATATTTCCGGTAATACGATTCCGTGGATTCTGTGGAATCCTAATGAGGGATTCAAGCATCAACGCCCAAGACGAAAATAATTTTGATACCGTGTGACACATACCTACTGCTTTTCACACCACCTTTGAGAAAAATAAAAGATATATTAAATATTTATGCAGATAAACGATTCTAAAGAAATTGTTATCACTTATGAACGTACTGTTTATTTTCATATTTCATTGTCATTTTTTAGTCGGGCAATTAAAAGTCCTTGAACAGAAAATGCCACTTAGTTCACAAAAGAAGACCCGTATTCGAATAGGTGGTGTGGAAACAGTCTGTCGAACGAATAAGAAAGTGATAGAGAATAAACCACACACTGGCAAGCTTCTGTCAGGTGACTGTCACACGGTCGCTCAGGAGACAAGCTGCTTGGCGGCAAGACTTTGCCGCGCGTACTCCGTGCCCACTAATCCGCGGCACACTAGGGAGAATTCTTGTACGGATTCTAGCAGTCGACGTTTGCTGCTTTTCTCTCTGCAATAGAAAATGTTGTTTTATAATTGGGCCTTGAAATTGATTGTATTAGATTGTGCTGCCAATTGCCAAGCTGAAATGGGCTTGGGCCGGCCATGTGTGCCAATAAATAATAATAATAATAAATATCTGGGACATCTTACACAAATCACCTAGTCCCACGGTAAGCTCAATTAAGGCTTGTGATGTGGGCACCAGGCGACGATATATATAATAGATAGATACATACAGATACTTAAATACATAGACAGCCATGACCAAGGAACAAATATTTGTGATAAATAAACACACAAATAATGCCCTCGCCGGGATTCGAACCCGGAACCTCCAGCTTCGTAGGCAGGGTCACTACCGACTAGGCTACGGAGGCTGGCCAATGGCACAACGAATGCTGGAACAAGCGCGTTTTAGAGCGGAGACCCCGACTTGGCAGAAGAAGTGTAGGCAGACCACCAGCCCGATGGTCCGATGACATAAGGGAGATAGTACGGTCAGTTTGGAACAGATAACCGCTCTGTGTGGAAGCAAATTGGAGATACGTATGCCCAACGGTGGGCAAACACACGCCGATGATGAAGAAGAATAGGTGATATAAAATATCTGAATGGCTAAAATGCACCGTGATATAATTGAGTGGTTTGTGACCCGTGAGATCTTCCGGATAAGTAGGCAAAACTGCCGACCTCAGTATTTGCTATAAAACTCCATAGCATAAGCTGCCTTACGATCTAGGCAAAAGGCGGTTTTTTGCTATGGAGTTTTATTGCAGATACTGATTTCTACTCTAGGACGGAAGAAAAACCGTAGATTATAAGGCTGCCCTGCTAACTCAACATAACGCATCTCTCCTAGTAGCAGTAGCACAGGATATGAGCAGACCCCGGAATTCTGGTAGCATTTTTGAGCGGTCATAGCTGGCATTTTTGAGCTTCTTGTTTATCGACTACCGATTATACATATGTATATCGATAAATACAGAATACAATGTAAAATGATTATGATTACAAGTAGAAGTTAACAATAGGCGGTCTTATCGCTCATGAGCGATCTCGTTTAGGTAACTTTTGAGTAGCTGAAAATGTTGAATAGCAATTCTCGTAGCAATTTCATGCGCAAAATGATTAATAGTTAGCCATAAGAAATCCACAAATATTAATAATGACTAATAAAATATTATTAACTATTTTCATTTCTATTTACAATTTCCTAAAAGTTGGTATCCAAACGTAATCTAAAAGCGAGCACATTAGCGATAAGACCGCCTGTTGTTTACTTCTATTTGTAATTATAATTATTTTACATTGTATTCTGCATTTATCGATATAAGTACATATGTATAATCGGTAGTCGATAAACGAGAAGTCTCTATGACAGCTCAAAAATGCTACCAGAATTTATACCCGTAGAGTTACTGGAATGAGTGGGATAAAGAAATGGGTCCCTGCCTGCAGCCACAGTGTACTTGATTACGCCAACTATGAACTTATTGCTGTAGTCCTGCGCCGTTCGGCTTAGAGTTAGCAGCACGGCTATCGGCTCGGTGTGTATCTAGAAGTCCGGGATCAGTCGGTCTGTTCTGGCTACAAATACTGTTGGTAAAGACCTTTCTTTAAATCCTATTTCAGGACTATTCTAATTTTTACGAAACTATCAAGCTTAAAAGACTATTGAGATCGTCATCGATAAAAAGTACATTACATTAGAGGCCTGGAAAATGAGGATTTCGCCGGATAGGAAATTCCATTTCCATCCCAGTGAGTTACTACGCCCTAAAAGCGATACTTCCGAGTCTATTTTAAGGATGTAAAGACAATATTTCATTGCATGTTTGAGAAAAAAATGTTTCTTACCCTAATTTGATTGCGGCAGTCTTTTGTTTTGCTATGGATTTTCCAGGCTCTGCACATGAGTTGGAAAATGGGCGACTTACTTGATGACGGCGGCTATGACGATGACAGGTCGCCGGAGTCCCACGCCGCCCGGTTCAGCGCTACACTTACTTGATGACGGCGGCTATGAACTTGCGCTTGCTGTTTACTTACCTCGATAGTCCGATTCTACAAAATTGAACCGTAAAAAACCGAGTAAAAAGACGGACAAGTGCACAAGCCAATCATGCGTTTTTTTTCATGCCATATCGGACCATGAAGAACTCGGTCTGCCGGACGGTAAAATTCATTGTGGTGCAAAATCGCCTGTATGCTTTTTCATTACATTTAAATCTTGCGTTATTTTTGGGACACCCTAATAAACAATGTTTCTTACCCTTGTTTGATTGCGACAGTCTTTTGTTTAGCTATGGATTTTCCGGGCTCTGCACACGAGTTGAAAAATTGGCGACTTACTTGATGACGGCGGCTATGAACTTGCGCTTGCTGTTTACTTACCCCGATAGTCCGATTCTACAAAATTGAACCGTAAAAAACCGAGTAAAAAGACGGACAAGTGCACAAGCCAATCATGCGTTTTTTTCATGCCATATCGGACCATGAAAAACTCGGTCTGCCGGACAGTAAAATTCATTGTGGTGCACAATCGCCTGTATGCTTTTTCATTACATTTAAATCTTGCGTTATTTTTGGGACACCCTAATAAACAATGTTTCTTACCCTTGTTTGATTGCGACAGTCTTTTGTTTTGCTATGGATTTTCCGGGCTATGCACACTTACTTGATGACAGCGGCTATGAACTTGCGCTTGCTGGGCTCGGTGGCGTGCTGCGTGGGGAAGCCGTGCACTTGATTGCGACAGTCTTTTGTTTTGCTATGGATTTTTCGGGCTATCCACATGAGTTGAAAAATGGGCGACTTACTTGATGACGGCGGCTATGAACTTGCGCTTGCTGGGCTCGGTGGCGTGCTGCGTGGGGAAGCCGTGCACTTGATTGCGACAGTCTTTTGTTTAGCTATGGATTTTCCGGGCTATCCACATGAGTTGAAAAAACCGGCCAAGTGCGAGTCGGACTCGCGCGCGAAGGGTTCCGTACCATTATCAATTTATTATTAAAAAATACAGTTAAATTCAACCTACCTCAAAAACTATAAGAGATAATTTAATCAAACCAAAAATCGTTGATAGAGTTTATTAATGTGCATAACATATATATATTTTTTTATTTTATATTGCATAGTTTAAAAAATAGAGGGGGGGGACACATTTTTCAGATTTGAAAGCTGATATCTCGAAAACGATTTGCTTAAATAAAAATGAGATTTATAAACCATTATATCATTTTCAAAGACCTTTCTATTAATACCCCACACGCTTATTTACAACTAAAATTTTTTTTCTATCCCTCAGATACATGTACGGAGGGCCCCCACCCCAATGGTATTTTTTACAATTTAGTATCATAATCCTGTAGCGGTTTATACAACACATATCCTTACCAAATATCGTTATTGTAGCATTTATAGTTTCCGAGTAAATCGGCTGTGACAGACGGACAGACGGACATGACGAATCTATAAGGGTTCCGTTTTTGCCATTTTGGCTACGGAACCCTAAAAATGGGCGACTTACTTGATGACGGCGGCTATGAACTTGCGCTTGCTGGGCTCGGTGGCGTGCTGCGTGGGGAAGCCGTGCACGGCTAACGCCTGCCGCAGCCACGCGGACAGGTCGCCGGAGTCCCACGCCGCCCGGTTCAGAGCTAACAGGAGCTCCGCTAGCGGCTCGATCTGGTTGCGAGGGGTTGCGCCTCCTGATAAGATGAGATCGGCATTACAAAAGGCGTATAATACAAAGAGAAACAGGGTGAGGTAGGTATAATAAATAGACAATGAGGGTATTTGACATTTTTTTACCACTATGGGGCGGTGAGATGGCAGCACTAAAAGGTTCACCTCCTCCTTGCGTCGTATTCCTCATCACTGAGGGTCGTGACTTCTCATAATTTTTGTTTTGACGATGTTACGCCATCTGTCTCGGTCGATTGCAGTATGTAGAGCCTCGTGAACTTTCGAGTCAAGGTTGGTGGATATTTGGTCGGACCATCGCATTGGACTTCGTCCCCTAGGCCTTTTTCCTTTGATCTTGCCAGTGACGAGGAGCTTCATAGGAGGTAGGTATAATAAATAGACAATGAGGGTTTTTGACATTTTTTTTGCCACTATGGGGCGGTGAGATGGCAGTACTGTAAAAGGTTCAACGAACCATCAAAAGTAATAGCCGAATTTATTTTTTTACAAATTGTATGGTTTATTTATTCTTAAACCCGACGTTGTTATTACAAGCCTACAAAAACTACATGAATAGCCAAATTTTATTTCTATTCATTCCTTTAGGAATATTGATCTCTAAAATAAATAAAAAAAACAGTTCCGAGTCAATCTCCATGAAATCAACAATATTTTAGTAATTTCATTTAGTGCCAATGATTACGCCCCTGTTATAGAGCTCAATCTTTAGTTCCGCAACTCGTAATTCATTATAAATAAATAAACTTCAAAATACAATAGAATTTTGATATTTTATGTTCAGTACCTATGAACACAAAATATAAAGGTACCGAAGACAATCTACACATAAACGCGCTAGCACAAACGCACACATTGACACCGCTCACGGACACGATACGAGGGTTGCCTTTTAAGTTGTGTCGTTTGAAATAAGTATAGACAATTTTATAGATTATTACCATTTATTGTGTTTCGAAGAATTCTCCGCGATGTTTAATACACTTTTGCATGCGTTCAAACCAGTTTTTAAAACATTTATTCCACTCCGAAGTGGGGGTAGTCAAAATGGCCGATTTGTAAGCGTCAACAGCTTCTTCAGGTGAGCTGAAGCGTTGACCACGAAGACTTTGCTTAATTTTGGGGAACGTAAAAAAATCGTTAGGGCTTAAGTCAGGGCTGTAAGGTGGGTGATCTAAAATTTCCACATTTTGGGCGCTCAAAAACATCTTTGTTTGGCGGGCGGTGTGCGAACTTGCATTGTCATGATGCAGTATCATAAGACGCGTCGAGTTGTTTTTTCGAAATTCGGTTATGACTTGCGGCAAACAAACAGTGGTATACCAGTCAGCGGTAACCGTCTTGCGATCTTCTAGTACAATAGTGGTGACGTGACCACCCTTTGCCACAAACGAGGCCACCATTTTTATTATTATTATTATTATTATTTATTTATTCATGAAAACACAATTACAAAATTTTACATAAACATTCAGTGCGCCAAACTGGAGTAACCAGTTTAATGGCGCTACGCTCAATTCTCACTTAACTAATTTTACAATATCGTGTTTTACTACCTATTGTTAGTAGGAAGAAGGCATGCATTATGTTAGAACATTACAGTATGTTATCACAGTGAGGGTCTCCCCAAAGAGCGGCAAGAAGTGCTCCGCGAGCGTATGACTTTGGTCGGTTTTGGCTCATCCTGAAAGACCCAAACAGTTGACTGCTGTTTAGAATCTGGATCGTAAGCATATACCCAAGACTCGTCACCACTAACCATGTCATAAACAGGTTTTGACTCGCCTCAGCTGAATCGCTGCAGAGTTTTGCGACACCAACTAACACGGGCAGCTTTTTGGTCGTCGCTAAGCAAATGTGGTATCCAACGAGAAATCAACTTTCTTACGCCAAGTTCTTTGTGCAGGATTTTTTGGATAGTGGTCCCTGAAATGCCCACGGACGCCTCTATTTCACGGTAGGTCACATGACGATCTTCGAGTACTAGCTGCCGCACGGCTTCGATATTCTCTTGCGTCATGGCGGTTTTTGGACGACCTTTACGGGGCTTGTCACTGAGGCTAGACTGCCCACGTTAAAATTGTAAATACCAGCGTTCTACAGTCCTAAGACACGGTGCTGCATCACTAAACACAGAAGTGATCTCCTCAAAACACTGAAGTCGCGATAATCCCCTTTTAAAGTTATTTGAAATCATTTTTTTGTTTTCGAGTTCTAAATTCAAAAGGATGAAAATGCCATATGTTTATTTTTTTTAAATCGCGGGAGGTTGGCAAACGACACGACTTAAAAGGCAGCCCTCGTAAACGCGCTCGCACAAACGCACACATTGACACCGTTCACGGCCACGATACATCAGAGGCTCAGAGCGGTTCAGGGCGGTGCGAGCGTGAGTGTCGCCCGCGCCACACGCGCGCACCGCGCGTAAATAATTACGAGTAGGTATTTATTGTAATTATGGAACAACGACAATGTTATTGTAACTGTTCAGTGGATGGTTGTTTTAATTGTATATTTGCCAGACTTCTGATTGTTTAACAACTAGCATATACGTCACCTATGCAACGTAGTGCGGCCGCGGTGAGAAGCGGAGCGTGCGGCTGTAGAGCGAGCGGTCGCGTGGCCGCTAACGCGCCGAGCCATAGACACGCCGAGCGTGCCGCCCCCGCCTCCCACATGACACATTCGCTACCTGACGACGGACAACTAGTATACGTCACCTATGCAGCGGAGAGCGGCCGCGGTGAGAAGCGGAGCGTGCGGCTGTAGAGCGAGCGGCCGCGTGGCCGCTAACGCGCCGAGCCATAGACACGCCGAGCGTGCCGCCCCTGCCTCCCACATGCGGACACATTCGCTACCTGACGATGGACAACATTGCGATGAAAATGATGTAGGGTTCCGATTTCGTGAAACAACAAATTGTATATATGAAATCAGGATGCTTAGCCAAGTTGCCAATCGCTAGCGCTTAGTCGTCAATCGCAGCTAACTGTCTTTGTCGCTCTAATATGAAAGAGTGACAGAGAGGGAAAACTACGATACGCTACTAAGCGCTAGCGCTTGGCAACTTGGCTAAGCATACTGGTACCTTCAGATTAACAACTAATGGTGCGCAAAAATATGTGACACACTTGTGTCAGATGTTTTTGCGACCTTCGTACAATCAAAGACAAAATAAGGTGTACACAAAAATGTTCAAAAATATGTCCCAATGCACTCTAATTCTGTGTAATAAGAACGTCGTAACATATTTATGAGCGGATTCTTTCGATACTTATTTTTGCACTTGACTATAAGACACCTACTATTTACGGTGACAATTCTGGAATGAATGTTACTATTAATAGTACATCGTGCATCTAGGTAGGTAAGTACGGTATTACTAAAGAGAGTGTTAGAAGCCCGACACCGTTGGCAGAGGGCTTTTAATGACTCGAGTTAGTATTCCGCTTACCGTGATGCATCATCACACTTGCGAGCAAAAAATTAGTTTTTAGACAAAATATTATTAAATGACGTACGTCGACGTATTTATATTTCTATTACTTCCTAGGGAATTTCACTTTTCTATTATTCCCGCGATGCATGCAAGCAATGGCGCGCTTACAAAGCAAGTGTGATGAAAAATAGTATACAATAGTATATATTAACAAGCCATAGGCAATGTAGACATGCCGAACGCGCCGCCCCCACCACCCACATGCGGACGCATTCGCTACTTGACAATGGACAAAATTGTGATGAACATAACGCAGAAACCTTGTTTTTAGTTTTTTTTTATATCTCTATATTTTGACATGGTCTTTATCCATTTTATACACAAAACTCTCGTGAGACCCTTTTTAAGTTAAATAAATAAAACCGTTTAAAAAAAAATGCTCCACATATCTCCACATATTCGTCAAAAAAGCCGAGGCGGTTGGCTCTTAAAAAAGCTCCTCATTAACGGAGCGAAACGACTTAAAAACGTGAGTAACCCGCGTGAAATACAGGCTTTATCCATGTCAAAATGTCAAACACATCATCATCTTGACGGGAAACTAGCGACTCAGCCCCACGTTGGGTGCCACTGTAATGTTAAGGAGCATGTCGATAGATTAATCGCATATTCACTTGATGGGATACTATCAACCCGACTACACGTTTGGTGTTACGGTAATATCAAACTAAATGCTATGGCAGCGGGTTAACTGCATAATCATCTTACTTAATGGGGTAATAGTGACCAGGCCCCACGTTGGGTGCCACTGTAATGTTAAAATAGGTCATTCTGATAGGTTAACCACGTTATTATAATACTAGATATAACTTGAGTTTATTTTCAAAGTGCGGACCTGTGAGTTCGTTAGTGCATTGTACTTATACATAATATACCTGTTTAAATTTTTGTTATCGTGGAATTATCTGTGAGACCCTATTATTCGCTTCCTGTATCCAGTTTAATTTTATTATTATTTTCTTAGCCTTTAGTTCTCCAAATATGTAAAAAAAGAAATAAAATAAAAATACTAACAAACTGAAAATGCCAATCCTATCATATTCTGCTTGATTAGACTGGATACTAGAGAATCGGCCCCACGTTGTAATAATTGTAATAATAAAGTACAGGCAATTTCAATAGATTAATTTCCCAACAACCTACTCTACGGTATACTAGGAAACTAAGCCCAAATTGGATGCTACAGTAATGTCCATTACAACTACATAGAAGTATGTATTGAACCATGCACCCTGTCACATTAAACTATTCTCTAAAATGTAAAAGTAAAGATTCAAAGTAATCTGCTGGGTAAAGTTAATCGCTATCAAGTGATTCAAGTATGATTGGTGGAACCCGCCCTAACCGTTCAACATTTTACTCGACGGTATACTACCCGGCCACACTTGGCTAAAAATTATTTTGCTCACAAATAGTTACTTTACATGAAATGAAATAAATTATTTGTACAATTAATTAAAAAAAAACCGTAACAAATAAATAAAGTCTAAACAACTGGCCCTTCACCATAGTGACAGGCGCAGCAATTGTAAAATTAACGTCTCTCCTATTGCAGGCGTCCGTAGGCTGCCACTTACGATCGGATGGGGCGCGTGGTTGGTTGTCAAATTTATAGCTAGAGCTTAAAAAAATCAACAATAAATATCTAATTGTTTGCGAAGCAAAATTACAATTGTCACAAAAAACGTTGTCACAACAGGTCGAACCTCGTGTCAAGAATTAACGAAAGTTGTTCCAAGCCTTATGAAAACTGTCACGACTTTCCAAAAGTAAAAAGAAGTTTATTAAAGATGTAATAACGTCATTAGTAACAATTTTATGATGGTGGCGAACAAGAACATGGACCGTCAGATAGTAATCGATAGCCGTAGCCTACGGAGGCCTGTGAGCTCAGACAATAGGTCATCAATTCCAGTCAATATAGGAGGATTTCTTCTTAGTGACGTCACGTAACACTGCGAAGAGGGCCTCGGTCATATCGAGCGCATCCGCGATCGGGGTAGCTTCACTATTTTACGCTACCATTTAGGGTCTGCCAGAAATCTCTTGAACTTCATATGTTTTTGGCAAAGAGTCTTCCAGATATCTATTGACTTATGTTTTTGGACTTTTTCATAGAATGTCAGTTAGAAATGTTAGCATACATACCCAGTTCAACGAGTTCAGACAACAGATCATCAATCCAGTCTATATACGAGGGTTTCTTCTTAGTGACGTCACGTAACACCGCGAAGAGGGCCTCGGTCATATCGAGCGCGTCCGGGATGTCGTTAGCTTCACTATTTCACGTTACCATTTATAGGGTCTGCCAGAAATTTATTGACATTTATATGTAGTCCTTTTTATAGAATACTCACCCAGTTCAACGAGTTCCGACAACAGATCATCAATCCAGTCTATATAGGAGGGTTTCTTCTTAGTGACGTCACGCAACACCGCGAAGAGGGCCTCGGTCAGGTCGGGCGCGACCGCGATCTCGTTATCATCATCAGCCTATGATAGTCCACTGCTGGACGTAGGCCTCTCCTAATAACTATGCGTATAGACGCATTAGGAGGTAAATGCCCGTAATCGCCATGCTGGGCAAGCGAATTGGCGATCGCAGTGTGTCCACTATGATGACGCTGCTGCCCATCATCAGTCTTTTATCAAATAATGGTCAGTGACACTTCAATCCCTTAGTCGACTCTTACGACACCCGCAGGAGGAGTTGGGGTGGTGACAAATGTATTCTTACCGCCGTCACCACACGGCCTCGATCTCGTTAGCTTAACTATTTTTACGCATTTATAAGGTCTGCCAGAAATCTATTGACTTATCTTTTTGGTATTTTTTATAGAATGACAGTATGAATACACACCCAGTTCAACGAGTTCCGACAACAGATCATCAATCCAGTCTATATAGGAGGGTTTCTTCTTAGTGACGTCACGTAACACTGCGAAAAGGGCCTCGGTCAGGTCGGGCGCGGCCGCGGGCTCTGTAGCAACGCTGTGGGCGCTCATGGCGATGCTGGAGTGGAATAGGGCTGGCATCTCGGGGTAGTCACTGCCGAATACTATCACCAACTGGGGAGGAAGTTGAAGAATTAGCAGGGTAAGCCAATGAGGGCCCCAAAGAGGGATTCAATTATAATGCTAAAAAACGAAGTATACAAGTATTTGTATTTCATCATGCCTGTATATAACATCTTTTTTCGAACTGTCAAAACGATCGCCACCACAGATGTCATATATACCATAGATCAAAAACGTATCTACTTAGCGTGTCAAATGAACTCAGTGAAATCCACTGAGTTGTCCGTCTTTAATCGCAGCTTGCAGCTTTCGGGCGTCAAATTTTGTAAGTTGAAGTGAACAAAAACATTAATAATGCCTCCTTAAGTAATATTAATTGCATCAACACAAAAAAATATGAATACTCAAGGGCCTGAGACATATTTAAAATCATAGGTAAGTAACAACTTCGGTACAAAATCTGACACGCTCGGCCGCCATACAAATGAATGAACTTGTTTCTTCTATCCAAATCTAATTCTGTGATCGCCACTATGAAGTTTTATTGGAAATACGCAAAAGTGGAGTCCACCAGGTGGATTATCTCACAAGCTTGACGACGGCGGCAGTGGGCCTCCCCATGGAGTCCACTAGCGGCCTCCAGTCATCCAAGAGCACACAATGTTCACACCGACTTGTCCAATAAACGTTCTCACCAGTTTGACGACGTCGAGGCCGGCGGCAGTGGGCCCCCCATGGAGTCCACTAGCGGCCTCCAGTCATCCAAGAGCACACAATGTTCACACCGACTTGTCCAATAAACGTTCTCACCAGTTTGACGACGTCGAGGCCGGCGGCAGTGGGCCCCCCATGGAGTCCACTAGCGGCCTCCAGTCATCCAAGAGCACACAATGTTCACACCGACTTGTCCAATAAACGTTCTCACCAGTTTGACGACGTCGAGGCCGGCGGCAGTGGGCCCCCCATGGAGTCCACTAGCGGCCTCCAGTCATCCAAGAGCACACAATGTTCACACCGACTTGTCCAATAAACGTTCTTACCATAAGACATAACACATTTATTCGTGGTATAAGATTTACAACAATAGTTAGCCTGGCTCCTGCACTAGGCAAAGCCTGTACTGCAGGTAACTGAAATTCGGAAAAGATACTTAAGGTAACCTATCAATATATATGATGTCTGTTTGGTGTACCAAATACACAAAAATAAAAAAATGAATGAAGATTTGAGTAATTTGTGTATACATATGTGTCTATATGTGTGTAGTGTGTACATGTTGAACAAATGCTCACATTCACTGTACAACTCTCAGTAACTTCTCTATGTCCTCATAATGAAGAGACTTGAGCCATGTTTGCATTTTATTTTTTGTTTCTCGAAGAGAGTATTCTTGCAAAGGAAATTTTGAACAAATTTGATTGTATACATAGTCTTACCAGTTTGACGACATCGAGGCCGGCGGCCGTAGGCCTCGCGCGGAAGCCGGCGGCGGTGAGCCTCCCCACGGAGTCCACTAGAGGCCGGCAGTCGTCCAGGAGAGAGGACACGGTTTGTTTCAGGACGTGGAACATAGGCTGTTGGAAAGACAAGCGTATAATTAGTAATTCCATTAAGGGCTGATCCATAACTTAAAATTATCACCATCCTTTTCTAAAATTATCAGTCAAAAAGGACAGGGCTAACATTTATTTGACACATACTGTTAACTGGGGATTGAAAAATCAGTCTTAAATCACTAACATATTTTTTGACGAAAGTGTATTTAGGTCGTGCTATTTTGTGACCAGCCAATAATCTATAAGCAGAAAAAAATATGATAAATACTGAATTGGTTTATAAAACAAATATTCCCTGATTCTTCCGGAACCAGATTTTTGAAACTGGTTAAAAAATTAATATATTAATGTAAAACGACGGTAGCGCGATGGTAATCGCCTTATTTTCATACAAATCGGATGACATTCAGGAACCGTGTTACCGTGATTGTGAATATTTATTGTGATTAATTATTGGAATCGATAACCTAATAAAACTTCTCTTTCTTAACCAAATGAGAGAAAATAGAAGTGATGAATGAGTGAGTGAATGAGGTAATGACCAAGAATTTTAAAACATTAATTTTACGAAAAAGTGACGAAAGTTTATGACCTTAAAAAAAGAACGGCCCCGACGGGGTCTCGAAGGCAGCCAGCGTGGGCAGCAGGCTCTGGCACAGTGCTAGACACAGCGCGGGTTGTAGGGCAGTGTAGAACACGATCTCACCTCCACCAGCGGCGGGGTCGCGAAGGCAGCCAGCGTGGGCAGCAGGCTGCACAGTGCTAGACACAGCGCGGGTTGTAGGGCAGTGTAGAACACGATCTCACCTCCACCAGCGGCGGGGTCGCGAAGGCAGCCAGCGTGGGCAGCAGGCTGCACAGTGCTAGACACAGCGCGGGTTGTAGGGCAGTGTAGAACACGATCTCACCTCCACCAGCGGCGGGGTCGCGAAGGCAGCCAGCGTGGGCAGCAGGCTGCACAGTGCTAGACACAGCGCGGGTTGTAGGGCAGTGTAGAACACGATCTCACCTCCACCAGCGGCGGGGTCGCGAAGGCAGCCAGCGTGGGCAGCAGGCTGCACAGTGCTAGACACAGCGCGGGTTGTAGGGCAGTGTAGAACACGATCTCACCTCCACCAGCGGCGGGGTCGCGAAGGCAGCCAGCGTGGGCAGCAGGCTGCACAGTGCTAGACACAGCGCGGGTTGTAGGGCAGTGTAGAACACGATCTCACCTCCACCAGCGGCGGGGTCGCGAAGGCAGCCAGCGTGGGCAGCAGGCTGCACAGTGCTAGACACAGCGCGGGCTGTAGGGCAGTGTAGAACATGATCTCACCTCCACCAGCGGCGGGGTCGCGAAGGCAGCCAGCGTGGGCAGCAGGCTGCACAGTGCTAGACACAGCGCGGGCTGTAGGGCAGTGTAGAACACGATCTCACCTCCACCAGCGGCGGGGTCGCGAAGGCAGCCAGCGTGGGCAGCAGGCTGCACAGTGCTAGACACAGCGCGGGCTGTAGGGCAGTGTAGAACACGATCTCACCTCCACCAGCGGCGGGGTCGCGAAGGCAGCCAGCGTGGGCAGCAGGCTGCACAGTGCTAGACACAGCGCGGGCTGTAGGGCAGTGTAGAACACGATCTCACCTCCACCAGCGGCGGGGTCGCGAAGGCAGCCAGCGTGGGCAGCAGGCTGCACAGTGCTAGACACAGCGCGGGCTGTAGGGCAGTGTAGAACACGATCTCACCTCCACCAGCGGCGGGGTCGCGAAGGCAGCCAGCGTGGGCAGCAGGCTGCACAGTGCTAGACACAGCGCGGGCTGTAGGGCAGTGTAGAACACGATCTCACCTCCACCAGCGGCGGGGTCGCGAAGGCAGCCAGAGTGGGCAGCAGGCTCTGGCACAGTGCTAGACACAGCGCGGGTTGTGAAGGCAGTGCTGCCACTAACGCTGCCGCACATTCAGCGGCGCCTGAAGCCCGGACAGGTTCCTCTGCCTGTAGAACATACGATCGAATCTGAGACATCTGTACGATTAGCACATGATTTATGCGACATGTCACCGCGAGATAGACAGTCCCTCTTTTATTAATATAGTTAGTAAAAGACGGGAAATCTATCTCGCAGCGACATACTGTCGCACCAATCATGTGCTAAGCGTACTGAAGGTTTTTGAGTAAATCAACCTGTTGATCGTCTGTGGCGATCCACTTATAAAAAAACATTCAAAAGGTTATGGCAGCATTTCCACGAAAAAGTCTTTGTCTGGACGTGACGGCTACGATAGCTGCCTTCACCACTGACATGCTTAATGATTCTTATTTTATATAGAAATAGTCTACAAAAATCAAAATATGTGAGGTTAAAAATATATGGAAAGTGAGGGAATACTCAATCAATACAAACACAAAGTTATAATATTAAGATACACTAAAAATTGTATTTCTTATCTTAGAAGTATGCGAAGAACGACTTTACGTACCTGGGTGCTTAGCAAAGTTGCCATTCGCTAACGCTTAGTAGCGTATCGTAGTTTTCCCTCTCTATCATTCTTTCATATTAGTGCGACAAAGACAGTTAGCTACGTTTCGTTTACGATTGACGATTAGGCGTTAGCGATTGGCAACTTGTCTAAGCACCCTGACATTCTCGTGGAATGCACCACCAGCCTACGCCAATGGAAATACAATAGGAACTCCAGACCACAGTTGAATTATGCTTAACTATTTTTATATTCGCGGTCACGTGGCATTAGTGACATGGTGATAGTTAACCACCATTTAGATGGTACGAGTTTCTCGCCCGTCTTGGTCAAGAAACTCGTATGACATTATCGTATGCAATAATCGCCTGGCGAGTATCGTACGAAAACGTTTGCATTCGTGCGAGAAATAAAAACTCGCATACGAGTGTCGTATGGGATACTCGCTAGGGGAACAAGTTAAAAGAGTATATACACCAGGAGTTGAATTGTCTGCAGATATTTCGATAACATTTTTAGACTGGCCTAAACCGGTTCGCATATGACATTTTTTCACGAACCTGCGATTATTGCACGAATCGGAGTGGACCGATTTTCATACGAGTTTTACCATCAGAAGAGCCAGCCGCGAAGGTCGGCAACCAGCTTTGGCGTTTAGCAGAATGTAAAAAAAATCTAGTCATCAAAATCATTACAAATATAAACTTCAACTTCGTGGACTGATGACCTGGTGAAGGTCGCAGGAGTCCGCTGGATGCGGGTGGCACAGGACCGGTCATTGTGGCAATCTTTGGGGGAGGCCTATGTTCAGCAGTGGACGTCTTTCGGCTGACATGATGATGATGGTGAACTTCAATACCTCATTCATATCATGCGTTGTCCAATCTTCAGAAAGCAATCTAAAGGATTTCAGCTCCATGGTAGGAAATTTGACAATGTTCAGTAGTTCACCTGTCGTCGTAAGTCAGCGGCTAGCGACGCTGCCAGCTCGTGCAAGAGAGGCGTTGCCACTTCAGCATCAGCCGCGGCTAGAGCGGAACCCGCAGCGCTCAGGAGTTGTCGTCGCACCCACGCTTCGGATCGTGCTTGCTCGCTCTGGTAATAGACAAGGTAGGTATAATTTTTGATACATGTTCGTTTGATTCATAGTATTGTTCGTAGTATTGGCGATTAGATAGGGATTCGAAAGTATTGTTGACACAACAGTATATAACTCAATCAACAGTATATAAATCAATATTAAAATAATAGTCATACTCATATATTCATACTTTGAGTGAAGAGACTTGCAGAAAATAGATTAATTAATCACTCACTACATCTATAAACAATTCTTTTCTTGGTAAATGTTGTGTCAACAGTACTTTCAACTCCCCCTTTTCATTCAGGTTTGATAATATGTTTCGAAGTTTACGAAACGGTGATGTGCCGTTTTCGCAAACGAGTTGCACACCCGACCCGGTTAATCTGATTTTTGATGGTTGCTAGGATAGAAACATTGATATAAAGAGTGATTTTTTATTCACTGTTCAAATTTTAGAGATTGAAGTCCGTGGTCATATTGATGAACTTTGAGTATGGGACCGATATTCGAATCGAGAAAAAAATCTGATGTTCCATACATTTCCGCCTACTAATAAATGTATGTATGCCTCATTTTTTCGGAACATCAGATTGTATAGTTTGTATGGAACAATGACCCTGTATGTACTTATTTGTAAACCAAGGTTTAAAGAAAAGTAGCTACGAACACGTGTACACGTTAACTAATAAAATAATGAAAAAATTGTGTATGCTTCATCCCAATGTGGAATGTGGATCTGCGTACGAGGAAACAATTGAAAAAAAATATATTTGCGGCACACAAGAGGTTAATTAAGTAAGTTTAACAGTCGAAAATTGTCGACTATGACGGACAGTCAAGTGCAAAAATAAGTATCGAAAGAATCCGCTCATAAATATATTACGACGTTCTTATTACACAGAATTAGAGTGCACTGGGACATATTTTTGAACATTTTTGTGTACACCTTATTTTGTCTTTGACTAGACAAAGTTGAGGGCCCGAGAGCTTGCGGTAGGCAACCTGCTAGATGGATCGCATAAATTATTGTACCGTTGCATTCCACCTGAGGGCCAGCAGCGGGCAGGGCTGCCCCCGCTGCGGACACGCAGGCTCGCCCCAGGGCGGCCCGCGCGAGCCCACTGTATACACACCCACCTGAGCCGCGGCCACGATGTCGGCGGCGAGGGCAGCGGCGGGCGCGGTGCAGTCGGCGCACAGCTTGCGCAGCGCCAGCGCGGCGGCCGGCGCGGAGCGGGGCAGGGCTGCCCCCGCTGCGGACACGCAGGCTCGCCCCAGGGCGGCCCGTGCCTACTGTATACACACCCACCTGAGCCGCGGCCACGATGTCGGCGGCGAGGGCAGCGGCGGGCGCGGTGCAGTCGGCGCACAGCTTGCGCAGCGCCAGCGCGGCGGCCGGCGCGGAGCGGGGCAGGGCTGCCCCCGCTGCGGACACGCAGGCTCGCCCCAGGGCGGCCCGTGCGAGCTACTGTATACACACCCACCTGAGCCGCGGCCACGATGTCGGCGGCGAGGGCAGCGGCGGGCGCGGTGCAGTCGGCGCACAGCTTGCGCAGCGCCAGCGCGGCGGCCGGCGCGGAGCGGGGCAGGGCTGCCCCCGCTGCGGACACGCAGGCTCGCCCCAGGGCGGCCCGTGCCTACTGTATACACACCCACCTGAGCCGCGGCCACGATGTCGGCGGCGAGGGCAGCGGCGGGCGCGGTGCAGTCGGCGCACAGCTTGCGCAGCGCCAGCGCGGCGGCCGGCGCGGAGCGGGGCAGGGCTGCCCCCGCTGCGGACACGCAGGCTCGCCCCAGGGCGGCCCGTGCGAGCTACTGTATACACACCCACCTGAGCCGCGGCCACGATGTCGGCGGCGAGGGCAGCGGCGGGCGCGGTGCAGTCGGCGCACAGCTTGCGCAGCGCCAGCGCGGCGGCCGGCGCGGAGCGGGGCAGGGCTGCCCCCGCTGCGGACACGCAGGCTCGCCCCAGGGCGGCCCGTGCCTACTGTATACACACCCACCTGAGCCGCGGCCACGATGTCGGCGGCGAGGGCAGCGGCGGGCGCGGTGCAGTCGGCGCACAGCTTGCGCAGCGCCAGCGCGGCGGCCGGCGCGGAGCGGGGCAGGGCTGCCCCCGCTGCGGACACGCAGGCTTGCCCCAGGGCTGCCCCGCGCGGGCCTTCTAGGGCTGCCACCCAGCCCGCGTAGCTACCTGTGTATAATAGTGGTGTTTAACTACACGAAGACAAATACACGCAGGCGATGCGCGCCGTAAGTACTTAGGTAAGTCATTAATAATACCAAATCTCATCAGGAAACTATAGGTCTGCATGGTAAATATTTTTTATGCAACCGTTGTTTAAGAGAGGCGTAGGTATTAAATACGCCATTGAGTATTTTTTGACTCAGTTAAACAATGTTGCAAACAATACTTTTTCTACGACCACACACTTATTTTAAAATAAAATTGTAAACTTGCGAAATATGTTTAGTTAAACACAATTTTATTCATAATCAAAGTCGGGCGGGAGACGTCAAAATTAAAAAAGAAATTTCCTCTATGGTTTATTATTCACCGGAAATGAATGACATTTAAAATTTAGCAACCATATACATATTTCATTACGTCTTGTATACACGAGGTAAAACTTAAAAAATAAAATCACACTGCGTGTATGCCCAGATGCGTTTATAGGGAATAGATAATATAGACTTGTCTTGACATTTATAAGGTAGGGGTTTAAAGGTGTTTTCACAATTCCGTAAATGATAAATAAAATTACTGGAGTAGAAAAAAATCCATATTATTAGCTAAGTTACCCTCGCATGTTCTTTAAAACTGCTTATTTTTAAATGGGCGTTTCTCCATTAGCCGGCATGGCAACGGCTCCGTGCCGGTATCGGCGAAGCAAAATCCGAAAAGATGTAAACAAACCAAAAAAATTGCATTATTTTATAATCACGCACTTTCCGAACACATTTTTGGTCTTATCGTCAACTTAAAACCTTTAGTTCACGTACATTTTTAATTCAAATTATTGATATTTATAAGTATTAACGTAAAAATATATCTGTGGACGTGTTTCACGATACGAGTCAAAGACGTGAAATGCAGTGGAAAGTCAGTCATCTGTTCACATTTTTTTGGTTTTTCACTTAAGAACGAGAGCTGTAATTGGCTCAGCGTCAAAATGGACATCAATGTATTTACAAAATATAAAATTAAAGTACCAAGCAGTATTCCGGACCTATAACTCATGCCTACTTTTTAAATAAATATGCCATTTTACTTATTAGCAGGCGCCTTCAGCTTGCCACGGCGTGTCCTAGCATTTTCTGTATCATCTGTATGGGCCCCGCAATGCGGGCTCCGTCACTCGCTTAGCATGTTGTGTAATGGGCCCCGCAGTGCGGGCTCCGTCACTCACCCAGACAATCCAGCGCAGTCTCCAACATTCTCCCGCGCTCCGTTCTCGCAGCTTCCACGGCGTGTCCTAGCATATTGTGTATCATGTATGGGCCCCGCAGTGCGGGCCCCGTCACTCACCCAGACAATCCAGCGCAGTCTCCAACATTCTCCCGCGCTCCGTTCTCGCAGCTTCCACGGCGTGTCCTAGCATATTGTGTATGGGCCCCGCAGTGCGGGCTCCGTCACTCACCCAGACAATCCAGCGCAGTCTCCAACATTCTCCCGCGCTCCGTTCTCGCAGCTTCCACGGTGTGTCCTAGCATATTGTGTATGGGCCCCGCAGTGCGGGCTCCGTCACTCACCCAGACAATCCAGCGCCGTCTCCAACATTCTCCCGCGCTCCGTTCTCGCAGCTTCCACGGCGTGTCCTAGCATATTGTGTATCATGTATGGGCCCCGCAGTGCGGGCCCCGTCACTCACCCAGACAATCCAGCGCAGTCTCCAACATTCTCCCGCGCTCCGTTCTCGCAGCTTCCACGGCGTGTCCTAGCATATTGTGTATCATGTATGGGCCCCGCAGTGCGGGCCCCGTCACTCACCCAGACAATCCAGCGCAGTCTCCAACATTCTCCCGCGCTCCGTTCTCGCAGCTTCCACGGCGTGTCCTAGCATATTGTGTATCATGTATGGGCCCCGCAGTGCGGGCTCCGTCACTCACCCAGACAATCCAGCGCAGTCTCCAACATTCTCCCGCGCTCCGTTCTCGCAGCTTCCACGGTGTGTCCTAGCATATTGTGTATGGGCCCCGCAGTGCGGGCTCCGTCACTCACCCAGACAATCCAGCGCAGTCTCCAACATTCGCCCGCGCTCCGTTCTCGCAGCTTCCACGGCGTGTCCTAGCATATTGTGTATGGGCCCCGCAGTGCGGGCTCCGTCACTCACTCAAGCAGTTCAATGCAGTCTCCAACAGATGTTCCAAGATATTTATTATTTATTTATTTATATTGTGTATGGGCCCCGCAGTGCGGGCTCCGTCACTCACCCAGACAATCCAGCGCAGTCTCCAACATTCTCCCGCGCTCCGTTCTCGCAGCCTCCACGACGTGTCCTAGCATATTGTGTATGGGCCCCGCAGTGCGGGCTCCGTCACTCACCCAGTCAGTTCAACGCAGTCTCCAACAGATGTTCCAAGATATTTATTATTTATTTACATTGCGTATGGGCCCCGCAGTGCGGGCTCCGTCACTCACCCAGACAATCCAGCGCAGTCTCCAACATTCTCCCGCGCTCCGTTCTCGCAGCTTCCACGGCGTGTCCTAGCATATTGTGTATGGGCTCAGGCGCCCGCCGATGCGGGGCACTGTCAGCCAAAGCCAAGAACACGTGTAAAGCGGCCTCTTTTCTTAGTGGGGTATCGGCCGCGTCCCAGGCCGATTCTACCGTCGTCCAGCACCAATCGCCAAGGATACCAACGCAGTACATCTGTGGGAAGGAATTGTTTAATTTCATAATACATAGCTTCTACATCCAAGCCTGAATTGGCTACTAAAATTGTCATTTGATATCTTATTTATCCTCGTATTGTCGTGGGTATGTTTCGTAAAATTTTACGGAAGACTAACTGAAATCAACTTTATTTCCTTTAAAAATTTCATTGATAACATGTTCCAAAAAATCTTAGATTTTAGAAGAGAATTTACCATTAATTTCATTTGCCTCACAGTTGCATATCTTCGGGGATAGTACAATACCGCGTAACCACCAAAGCAGATAGAGTTCAAATATCAAACAATTGATACTCGAATTGACCCTAATTGAATTTGCTAGTTACGCGATATTGTACTATACCCGACGATATGTCCCGTATGATGTTATACACGTATGTTGTTATGTTGAATATGAATTGGACACTTTTACTCACTACAGTATCAGCAATGTCCTGTCTATAACACCGCAGTAACCAGGTTCTTTAATAGACCAATCACAGGCGTTGACCACGATTTGGGTATCTATACCCTTCATATGTGTCCGAGAAAGAGACGTCTGGCTTACAATCACTGGTGACACAAGATAAAGCAGGACAGCAGTATTACCTTCACGTGTTCCGCTGGCTTTTAAGATCAAACGAGTGTACATATTGGACACTTGTTAACTTACCACAGTATCAGCAATATCCTGTCTATAACACCGCAGTAACTCCTGGTCGTCCCTCGATAGAGCCGAGTCGGGCGGAGCTTCGGACTAATATGGTGAGCAGACGCGAGAATTAACGTGTTCTTAAATACACCAATCACAGGCGTTGACCACGATATAATTATCTATACGGTGTGTGGCCTACAACCGGGGTGAAAATTTAAACGGTGCATTAATAAGCTGCTCGACAATCATTTCCACATATTGTAATTAAAAAAAAAAACTTTTTTTTTGAATTTTTTGTTCATGTATTTTTCATTATTACGGGTTCATTTACTTGAATTAAAAATTACCAATAACTTATCATTTTTGAATCATTGAAAAATGTACAATTTTTTTTTTAAACCGTAACAAATTAGTGTAAAAATAAAAACAAAATTATTGTTATGACTTCGTACCTGGTATACTATCATGATGTCTTGCGACTGACAAGCTACGACATCGTGATGCCAAGATCCAGTACTAAAGGTCCATTGCTTTGAATGACAATATCTCCGAACTTAACCACTTTGAAACACCGGGACCTTTACAGGATTATTGCTGATAGTCTAAGGAGTCACTCATTTCATTTTTCTCCCGTGTTAAAGGCCACACACTGTATATGCAATATACACTTTTGTTAACTCACCACAGTATCAGCAAAGTCCTGTCTATAACACCGCAGTAACTCCTCGTTCTTTAATAGACCAATCACAGGCGTTGACTACGATTTGGGTCTCTATATGAATACACTCCGTTTGCATTTAAAATACCCTTCAGGTCCGAGAATGAGACGTCGGGCTTACAATCACTGGTGACACAAGATAAAGCATGACAGCAGTATTACCTTCACGTGTTCCGCTGGCTTTTCTAAGACCAAACGAGTGTACGTATTGGGCACTTGTTAACTTACCACAGTATCAGCAATGTCTTGTCTATAACACCGCAGTAACTCCTGGTCATCTCTTGACAGCGCTGAGTCAGGTGGTGCTTCGGACTTGGCCACTAAAATAGTGAGCAGCCGCGAGAATATGTCGCGCCACACGGGGGTAATTTTGCTGGTGGTTTCCATTACGTTTAGGATTTCGTCCTGTTGAATAAAAATATTATTTAAATGTAAGATGAAATTTAAATCGCTAAGCTATGCAACCCACGTTCAGGTGCTCGGCTCTCTGAATTAATAGCCAGCGTCAAAAAATTTGGAATCAAAATGTATATACAGCGTATTTTTCGTGGGATGGTATTTTTTTATGACGTTTTGAATTATCCGTCGGGCCGAATGGCCGTCTGAGTTTATATTTTTGTCACAATAACTTTCAGTGTAGTGGACACGATAGTTTATTGTGGCAGCAATATTGGTTGGAACATTTTTAAGAAGGAACGAAGGGTAACAGATGAATATTTAGTATATTGCCATCACCTTCTTCTACCCGTTTACGGGCACATCAATGTTCAATACTGAGAGTGCTCAAGTGACACAAATGCTTTCTCATGTGATTAATGATTAAAATTTAAACCGTGAATCTCAAAACCGTTCGGGATAGCGACGCACTGTGAACGCCCGCTGCCCCATGGTATAAAGGACATTAACCAGTCCTGCCCGTCATACTAAGTTTGAGCTTGAGCTATTGAAATTTAAAAATATAGTCGCTTTTCTTTTGTTCTAAAAAATCGAATATGTCCTTTATAAACAGAGATCGGACAAATGTGCGTCATTGTTCGCAATAATTTGGACACGACTCTAAAGTGAATAATTAAACGAATAATTTTTTGAGATTTAATTTTGAAGCTTAAATGTGATTATTAAAGGTTTTCATAGTTACCGGCGTCAAATAGGTCATTTTCTGAAACTGATTAAATGATTAATTATTCAATCAAATTTGAAATCATGTCCATATGATTGCGAACAATGACGCACATTTGTCCGATCTGTTTATAAATCACATTGGGCAAGACGAGGTTAAGTCACGTAGCCAATTTTTACAGCAAAGTCAATAGTCAGCCACCGTAGCCTAGTTGGTAGTGACCCTGCCTACGAAGCTGAAGGTTCCGGGTTCGAATCCCGGCGAGGGCATTATTTGTGTATTTATTTATCACAAATATTTGTTCCTTGGTCATGGCTGTCTCCGTATTTAACCCTTAGGTGCATATGGTATCACACATTCTATCTCTGAAATGACTTATGTAAACAATCGATGCCATTTACAACTCTGTTGCTCAGTGTGACAGTCGGAATTGATTACTTATTTCGACATGTGTCATTTCGGTCGTATCGTTTTTGATACTGTATGCATCTAAGGGTTAAGTATCTATATGTATCTATCTATTATATATAACGTCGCCTGGTACCCACATCACAAGCCTTAATTGAGCTTACCGTGGGACTAGGTCGATTTGTGTAAAGATGTCCAAAAATATAAAAAAAAAAGTCAATACCTGGAGCGTATACCAGAAGCCGAACACCTGATTGGAGCGCGCCTCGTGCCGCGGGTAGTGCCCCGGGGCCGCCTGGGCCACCAACAGTAGTTCTAGCAGCTGTGACGAAGGCCCTGAAGCACCGGACTCGATGGCTCGCACTACGGCTCCGCAGTGGGTTTCACCAACGCCGACATTGGGCAGGACGAGGTTAAGTCACGTAGACAATTTTACAGCGAAGTCAATACCTGTAGCGTGTACCAGAAGCCGAACACCTGATTGGAGCGCGCCTCGTGCCGCGGGTAGTGCCCCGGGGCCGCCTGGGCCACCAGCAGTAGTTCCAGCAGCTGTGACGAAGGCCCTGAAGCGCCGGACTCTATGGCTCGCACTACGGCCCCGCAGTGGGTTTCACCCACGCCGACATTGGGCAGGACGAGGTTAAGTCACGTAGCCAATTTTTACAGCAAAGTCAATACCTGGAGCGTATACCAGAAGCCGAACACCTGATTGGAGCGCGCCTCGTGCCGCGGGTAGTGCCCCGGGGCCGCCTGGGCCACCAACAGTAGTTCCAGCAGCTGTGACGAAGGCCCTGAAGCACCGGACTCGATGGCTCGCACTACGGCTCCGCAGTGGGTTTCACCAACGCCGACATTGGGCAGGACGAGGTTAAGTCACGTAGTCAATTTTTACAGCAAAGTCAATACCTGTAGCGTGTACCAGAAGCCGAACACCTGATTGGAGCGTGCCTCGTGCCGCGGGTAGTGCCCCGGGGCCGCCTGGGCCACCAGCAGTAGTTCTAGAAGCTGTGACGAAGGCCCTGAAGCACCGGACTCGATGGCTCGCACTACGGCTCCGCAGTGGGTTTCACCGACGCCGACTAGGCAGGTTATTAGGGATGATAGCAGCTCCTGTAATATTAAATCATGTCAGTTGGACTTTAAAAGCGCGTTGAAATGCGTGAAATAGCATAAACATAATAGTTCTTTGTCAGCCTCTCATCACCGTCCCCAAATGACGGTGCAACGACCGTCCCACCCTTGTGGGATGCGGCCCGGCCACAGCTGCAGTAGCGGAAACGCGGGAGCAGCCACACATACTCCAGGAGGAGTATCGTTTGTACATTCAATCAGTTCTTTATGTGGCTGGTGCATAATGAGAGGATAATTCCACAATGTCGTAACAAATGTGCTTACCATAGAAACAATTAACTGTGAAAGACTCTGGTTGTCACGGGACTCGAACCCACCTCCTCCGAGTTACCGGCTCAGCGTTCTCCCAATTACACCAGACTACCTTCCGTCGATCACAGCAGATTTATCCAAGCGGTGAGTTCCTCTATCAGCTGTAGCGTCACTACCAGCGGACGCACGGAGTCGTTCTTGGCGTTAGTTACCTCATTGATGGAATCAGGTCGGTTGTCCCTCTGGAACACAGGAGTAGCCAGCGCGGTGAGTTGCTCTATCAGCTGTAGCGTCACTACCAGCGGACGCACGGAGTCGTTCTAGGCGTTAGTTACCTCATTGATGGAATCCGGTCGGTTGTCTCTCTGGACCACAGGAGAAGCCAGCGCGGTGAGTTGCTCTATCAGCTGTAGCGACACTACCAGCTGACGCACGGAGTCGTTCTCGGCGCTAGTTACCTCATTGATGGAGTCAGGTCGGTTGTCCCTCTGGAACACAGGAGTAGCCAGCGCGGTGAGTTGCTCTATCAGCTGTAGCGTCACTACCAGCTGACGCACGGAGTCGTTCTCGGCGCTAGTTACCTCATTGATGGAGTCAGGTCGGTTGTCCCTCTGGAACACAGGAGTAGCCAGCGCGGTGAGTTGCTCTATCAGCTGTAGCGTCACTACCAGCTGACGCACGGAGTCGTTCTTGGCGTTAGTTACCTCATTGATGGAATCAGGTCGGTTGTCCCTCTGGAACACAGGAGTAGCCAGCGCGGTGAGTTGCTCTATCAGCTGTAGCGTCACTACCAGCGGACGCAAGGAGTCGTTCTTGGCGCTAGTTACCTCATTGATGGAACCAGGTCGGTTGTCCCTCTGGAACACAGGAGTAGCCAGCGCGGTGAGTTGCTCTATCAGCTGTAGCGTCACTACCAGCTGACGCACGGAGTCGTTCTCGGCGCTAGTTACCTCATTGATGGAGTCAGGTCGGTTGTCCCTCTGGAACACAGGAGTAGCCAGCGCGGTGAGTTGCTCTATCAGCTGTAGCGTCACTACCAGCGGACGCACGGAGTCGTTCTTGGCGTTAGTTACCTCATTGATGGAATCAGGTCGGTTGTCCCTCTGGAACACAGGAGTAGCCAGCGCGGTGAGTTGCTCTATCAGCTGTAGCGTCACTACCAGCTGACGCACGGAGTCGTTCTCGGCGCTAGTTACCTCATTGATGGAGTCAGGTCGGTTGTCCCTCTGGAACACAGGAGTAGCCAGCGCGGTGAGTTGCTCTATCAGCTGTAGCGTCACTACCAGCTGACGCACGGAGTCGTTTTTGGCGCTAGTTACCTCATTGATGGAATCAGGTCGGTTGTCCCTCTGGAACACAGGAGTAGCCAGCGCGGTGAGTTGCTCTATCAGCTGTAGCGTCACTACCAGCTGACGCACGGAGTCGTTCTTAGCGCTAGTTACCTCATTGATGGAATCAGGTCGGTTGTCCCTCTGGAACACAGGAGTAGCCAGCGCGGTGAGTTGCACTATCAGCTGTAGCGTCACTACCAGCTGACGCACGGAGTCGTTCTTGGCGTTAGTTACCACATTAATAGAGTCAGGTCGGTTGTTACTCTGGAACACAGGTGTTGCCAGCGCGGTAAGTTGCTCTAACAGCTGTAGTGCCGCGACCGGTTGACGCACGGAGTCGTTCTTGGCGTTAGTTACCTCATTGATGGAATCAGGTCGGTTGTCCCTCTAGAACACAGGAGTAGCTAGCGCGGTGAGTTGCACTATCAGCTGTAGCGTCACTACCAGCTGACGCACGGAGTCGTTCTTGGCGCTAGTTACCTCATTGATGGAATCAGGTCGGTTGTCCCTCTGGAACACAGGAGTAGCCAGCGCGGTGAGTTGCTCTATTAGTTGTAACGCCGCGACCGGTTGACGCACGGAGTCGGGCCCGGCAGCGGCCCTTATGGCGTTGAGGCATGCTTCACACACGTCTAGGGCCAAATCGCTGACTGCCTCGTTCCATCTGTAGGAAGAGTTCAGATTTTCAGTTGGTATTTTAAGGTTACCATAAAGCAACAAAAACCCTGCGATTAGCCTCTCACAAGCTGTTGATATTCGTTAAAATTGTTGAGTAATATAAAATATTGGAAGCAGCGTGGGTAGGTCCCTCACAAGGTGGACTGATGAACTGGTGAAGGTCGCAGGAGTCCGCTGGATGCGGGTGGCACGGGACCGGTCATTGTGGCAATGTTTGGAGGAGGCCTATGTTCAGCAGTGGACGTCTGATATAAGGTTGATGATGATGACAAAATATTGAAACCAAGCAGACAAACTAGAGGTTAAACAAAAAAACCGGCCAAGTGCGAGTCGGACTCGCACTACCGCACTCAATTTATTATTTAAAAAATACAGTTAAATCAACCTACCTCAAAAACTATAGGAGATAATTTAATCAAAGCAAAAATTGTTGATAGAGTTTAATAATGTGCATGACATATATTTTTTTTTAGAATTTTATATCGCGTGGTTTAAAAAATAGAGGGGGGGACACATTTTTCAGACTTTGAGAGCTGATATCTCGAAAACGATTTGCTTAAATAAAAATAAGATTTATAAACCTTCATATCATTTTCAAAGACCTTTCCCAACATTTTTTTCAAATTTAATACATCGAATTCATTATCCTCTTTTACAGTTTGCGGCATTGGTATACTAATGAATTTCAAGGAGAGATAATGAAGAAAAAGGAAAACGTCTGTCTGTGGCATAGTGACATTCTAAAATCTCATATTGGGAGTGCCTTAGATCCGGACATAGCTTCTTTGATGGTTTATAAACCAAGCGAGTGTGTAAACAGTGTCTAAAAAGGCTCGATTGCTTTGTTCACCCATCGAATTCATGTCGTTATAATAGAGTCAACTTGGCTGACTCTATTGTGCGTTGTCGCCATCTATCAGCGTGACAAGCTGCAGTCAGAGCTGGACTCACATGTAGACAGTCTTCCCTGGTTGCTCTCCCAGGTTCGCGTTTACGCGAGAGATCAATGGAGTAAGGCACAGGTCCCATCGCCAGCGAGTAAGCTATCAGCTAGAGAACGAACAAAAGATAAGCGCTCCCGTGTCAATAAAAGAGCCACGGCGAAATTTCGTCGACGGTCAGTACGAGCCAGCTTCCAGCGCAGCAAGCCGCTGAGAGCCAGAGCTGTATGCTTAGCATATGATTGGCGCGACAGTATCTCGCTGCGAGATAGTCTATCCGTCCCCCTTTTGTTAATACAGCTAGCGAAGGACGAGAGATCTATCTCGCGGCGACATACTGTCGCACCAATCATATGCTAAGCATACAGCTCTGGCTCTCAGCGGCTTGCTGCGCTAGAAGCTGGCTTGCACTGACTGTCGACGAAATTTCGTCATGGCTCTTTTATTGACACGGGGCGCTTATCTTTTGTTCGTTCTCTAGCTGATAGCTTACTCGCTGGCGATGGGACCTGTGCCTTACTCCATTGAGCTCTCGCGTAAACGCGAACCTGGGAGAGCAACCAGGGAAGACTGTCTACATGTGAGTCCAGCTCTGACTGCAGCTTGTCACGCTGATAGATGGCGACAACGCACAATAGAGTCAGCCAAGTTGACTCTATTATAACGACATGAATTCGACGGGTGAACAAAGCAATCGTGCCTTTTTAGACACTGTTTACACACTCGCTTAGTTTATAAACCATCAAAGGAGCTAAACCACTAATTGGAGTTCGAGGCCAAAGAATCTACGAAAATATTGCCACAACAATGAAATGTTCATACAATAGTAAATACTTATTTTCTAAAAACAGACGTTGAGATATTTTATTTATTGGTAATTTTAATTCTTTAATTTATAGAAACAATATTATTTACTTATTTTCACGTAAATATAAGATATTTTAATAAAAACGGAATTATCCTCAATTATTAGTAACAAAGTTGGTATTGCGCTGGTATCACCTCAGGTGTTAATAACATTTGGTGCAGCAATTTAACTACACATAAATTAAAACCCTATTTCTGCATACGTTTAGAAAATTGCAGAATAATACATTGTAGCGTGCTATATGTTCACATTTCGTATTCGTAAAATTCCTTTGACCCAGTGCCGGATTTAGAAATTTGCCGCCTGTAGGCCATTTATATTTTGCCGCCCCTATACGAGTACACTGTGCTAATTTGAATAATTTCTTAAAAAAAAAGCTTCGTACATTAGTCGTTGGACACTTTGGCAGGTATTTCATTTCACAGCCGTGTGTGCGTACTACCGGAGCGTTCGTGGCAGGAAAGGAGATCCAGCATCTCTACCGTGAACTACGAAATCCGCAAATTTCAAATTTCGAGCAATGAAGGCGTCATTAGAGTGCGGAGACAAATCCCTGAAATTTACGAACTTCGGTGTTCGCGGTAGCAGGCCTTCTCTTACTTTGTACAGTACGCGAACTTTTAGCTAGTATGACAGTGGAGGGATGGATGCCTAGCCAACATACAGTGACCGATACAGTGGTAGATTAGAGTTTATGCGAAGAGACTGGGATTGTACTTTGTATGCAAATTAATAATAATATACGACTCTACCCTTACCACACAAACTCTAGATAGCGATCCTTAAATTGGGAAAATAAAGACGTGCTAACATTCAAAAATTAAAAATCAGTCTGAGCATAATTAAACCATTTAATAAATTTCAACTTTGTTTTTATAGTTATAATAAAAAATATTTTTTAGTACTTTACAACGCTCACTCGCAAACAAAACATCAATCAATGTTAAAATAAAACCAGAAAACATTATATTTGACTTTAAAGTTATCTGATAATTAACAATTTATAGAAAACAACTTTTACTCCCATCCAGTAGCCAGGTTTGGTAGCTCATAGTTGGCTTCCATGTGAAGGTGCGTGCAGACCAAAAGAGCATTCGCTGTTCTATCCCCCTACTCTACGAAATGCGATCGTTACACGAAACGTGATTCGTTGATTTCGTAGAGCGGGGGATAGAACAGAGAATGCTCTTTTGGTCTGCATGCATTCTTGCACGATTCTCTTATTGCTAAGTTAAGCTGATTTTATCATTTCGTAAATTCTTTCTATTAAAGATTAAGAGGCTGTAATTTCAAAAACTTTCATTAAAGTTATACTCTTTTTGATCGCAAGAAAATTGCTGTTTATGCGTGTATTTGAGATGCTGTAGTGTAGTACGCGGATTCCTTTTCCAAAAAAAGATCGCTATACATTGCAGTTTGGAAAATACCTGACACAAAGATTAAACGCCAGCTACTTCCTACGACTTCAGAATTCCCTTAGTTTTACTAATATACGGAGCTTTTTGTTAGGAGTCTTAATCGCGTAAACTTACGTTTATTTTTATCCTGACGTTTCGGGCATGACGTTACACCCGTGGTCGCAGGCAGACTGGCGAGAAAATGTATCAACACCTTCGAGCTGCGCGGGTTTTTCGAACTGTCATCCATCCCCGAAGCGTCAGGATAAAATTAAACGTAAGTTTACACGATTAAGACCCGTTTGTCATTCAAATGAGTGATAATCATGAAAATTGAAATCAATATATTGATTTATTTGTTGTTTGCGAGTGAGCGTAGTAAAAATAATGTTTCCTAGCTAGTGCGCAAAAACGAACTTTGTGCACGCTTCGCGCGCGGTAATTTCTCTTTTTGACGCACTTGTTATGAAAAAAATCGTCCCTTGCACGTGCAAAAACTTTTTTTAACTCGGGTGATTGTCGCCCTTGTGTCACTCGGGCTCCAACTTTCACCCTCGCCGAAAAAAAGTTTTCCCGCACTAGTTAGGAAATGTACTATTAATTAACTGTCAAAACACAGTTGAAATTTATTAAATGGTTTAATGCTCAGACAGTTTTTAAATTTTTGTAGAACTTCTTTAATATAAGTATATGTACGTTTATTATATTTACTTATATGTGTATATTTATTAACGTGTCGTAATGAATAAACTCGTTTACTTATTTTCCTTATTTCATGTCTTGCATCACCTACTGTTTTTTTTACTGGTTGCATTGTTTCATTGCCCAAAGGTTGTCTGGAAGAGATCGCTCTTTAGCGATAAGACCACCTGTTGTGTTACTTAAGATTCGAACTACCTTTAAGATTCGAATGTTTTGTTATCTTTTTCATGTTACGAGATGTGCAATAAAGAGTATTGTATTGTATTGTATTTATTTTGCAAATTCTAGGACCGCTTTCTAAAGTTTGTGTGGTAAGGGTAGAGTCGCATATTGTTATTAATTTTCATACAAAGCACAACCCCAGTCTCATCGTATAAACTCTAATCTACCACTGTATCTGTCACAGTACGAGTATGTTGGTTAAAATTGACTTTTCCATGCTATTTAACTGTACTAATCACTCACTTTGTATGAGGGGATACATTATTTCATAGATATTTCGATGTTGGTAATATGTTCCATCCTGTATAATTCTGCCGCCACGGCCGAATTAAAAGAGTTCGCTTCTACTCTGCCGCTTGTAAAATCTGCCAAATTATTTTATTAACACCAAAAAAAATTTTTTTTTCTGCCAAATCTGCCGCCCCTAAAATCTGCCGCTCTAGGCCATGGCCTACTTGGCCTACTGGTAAATCCGGCACTGCTTTGACCTACAAATTTCTTTGTCAGTGCTATAGTTACCCATTTAAATTATCATAGATATCTAAAGGTGCGTTTAAACCAAAAGAGCATTCGCTGTTCTAGCGCCCGTTCTACGAAATCAACCAATCACGTTTTGTATACCGATCGAATTTCGTAGAGTGGGAGGTTAGAACAGCGAATGCTCTTTTAGTTTGAACGCACCTTAACGTTTTGTTTGTGTTCACTGGTAATTTTAAGTTCTTTACAAGAAAATGTTGTCATATCAATGTTAGTTAAGAGAAAAGAAAAGTTTTTAGGTATTTACGTGTTTTTAAGAAAATCCTAGTTGTGACAGCCATATTAAACAGAAAGGCGTAAAAACATTACAGAGGTCTAAGTATAATGTTTTTATTAGGAATTATTTTTAAATAAATTAATTAAATAACAAAAAGGTTGTGGAAACCTGAAAACTTTATTTGACAATAACATAAGAGACTTTGACAGATTTGACAATAACGCATCTGTCGTAGTTTCGTTGGCCTCGAACTCCAATTACTGGTATATATCCGGATATAAGGCCCAATATGAGATTTAAGAATGTCACTATGCCACAGACAGACGTTTTTCTTTTCCTACATTATCTCTCCTTGAAATTCATGATTAGACCCCGGATTGTTGTGGCAGTGACGTCACAATAGGGTGATTTGGGGAGTAAATGGAACGGTAGAACAAAATGATACGTAAATTATAAGATAAGATAATATAAAAAATTATATATAAAAAGCCTGCTGGTCACATGTAGACACAACACTCACGTGTACAGCACGCGCACGGCGGCCGCCAGGGCGGCGCACAGCGGGAGCCGCGCGGCGAGGCCGCTGTCGTCGGTCAGTGCGAGCCAGCTTCCAGCGCAGCAAGCCGCTGAGAGAGCTGGTCACATGTAGACACAACACTCACGTGTACAGCACGCGCACGGCGGCCGCCAGTGCGGCGCACAGCGGGAGCCGCGCGGCGAGGGCGCTGTCGTCGGTCAGTGCGAGCCAGCTTCCAGCGCAGCAAGCCGCTGAGAGAGCTGGTCACATGTAGACACAACACTCACGTGTACAGCACGCGCACGGCGGCCGCCAGTGCGGCGCACAGCGGGAGCCGCGCGGCGAGGCCGCTGTCGTCGGTCAGTGCGAGCCAGCTTCCAGCGCAGCAAGCCGCTGAGAGAGCTGGTCACATGTAGACACAACACTCACGTGTACAGCACGCGCACGGCGGCCGCCAGTGCGGCGCACAGCGGGAGCCGCGCGGCGAGGCCGCTGTCGTCGGTCAGTGCGAGCCAGCTTCCAGCGCAGCAAGCCGCTGAGAGAGCTGGTCACATGTAGACACAACACTCACGTGTACAGCACGCGCACGGCGGCCGCCAGTGCGGCGCACAGCGGGAGCCGCGCGGCGAGGCCGCTGTCGTCGGTCAGTGCGAGCCAGCTTCCAGCGCAGCAAGCCGCTGAGAGAGCTGGTCACATGTAGACACAACACTCACGTGTACAGCACGCGCACGGCGGCCGCCAGTGCGGCGCACAGCGGGAGCCGCGCGGCGAGGCCGCTGTCGTCGGTCAGTGCGAGCCAGCTTCCAGCGCAGCAAGCCGCTGAGAGAGCTGGTCACATGTAGACACAACACTCACGTGTACAGCACGCGCACGGCGGCCGCCAGTGCGGCGCACAGCGGGAGCCGCGCGGCGAGGCCGCTGTCGTCGGTCAGTGCGAGCCAGCTTCCAGCGCAGCAAGCCGCTGAGAGAGCTGGTCACATGTAGACACAACACTCACGTGTACAGCACGCGCACGGCGGCCGCCAGTGCGGCGCACAGCGGGAGCCGCGCGGCGAGGCCGCTGTCGTCGGTCAGTGCGAGCCAGCTTCCAGCGCAGCAAGCCGCTGAGAGAGCTGGTCACATGTAGACACAACACTCACGTGTACAGCACGCGCACGGCGGCCGCCAGTGCGGCGCACAGCGGGAGCCGCGCGGCGAGGCCGCTGTCGTCGGTCAGTGCGAGCCAGCTTCCAGCGCAGCAAGCCGCTGAGAGAGCTGGTCACATGTAGACACAACACTCACGTGTACAGCACGCGCACGGCGGCCGCCAGTGCGGCGCACAGCGGGAGCCGCGCGGCGAGGCCGCTGTCGTCGGTCAGTGCGAGCCAGCTTCCAGCGCAGCAAGCCGCTGAGAGAGCTGGTCACATGTAGACACAACACTCACGTGTACAGCACGCGCACGGCGGCCGCCAGTGCGGCGCACAGCGGGAGCCGCGCGGCGAGGCCGCTGTCGTCGGTCAGTGCGAGCCAGCTTCCAGCGCAGCAAGCCGCTGAGAGCCAGAGCTGTACTTCTGAGTCGGGTGGTGGGCTTGTGTATTCGCTAGAGAACGGAACATTAATTAATATTATATTACTAACCCCCATACTCATAAACGTATCCTAAGGCCGTCGTTTTGACGTGTGCCGTGTGCCGTGTCCCTGCTACTGCAGGCGAACTTGTTCTCGAACACAACCATTCGGACGCCGCGGGCGGCGACTCGACACGACCACGGCCTATAGTACACCAAACGAAGGAAACTCAGAGGAAAAAACTCGTGTATAAGCGAATTTTGGCATAGTTGTAGGGAATGGTGTTTCAAACCACATACTAAAAGTACTGGTGGTTAGGGGTGGAGCTAACGGGGGGAGAGGGGTGTAAAGGTCCTTATTTTTAATTTTTCGTAAATAACTCGTAAACCGTGGCTTATAGCAAAAAACGTTCTAGTACATAAGTAATTTACATAAAATTCTCTACAAAAAAGACATACACATGTTTCCTCTGGGATCAATGTGTCATGAGATAAGACAGCAAGAAGATGGACACTAAAGAAATAAACACATTTGTTTAAGTAGGTATGGCACATACAGAATGCTCGCGAGCATTCCAAAAGATTTTAATGCTCAATTCCTGACCACATTTAGAGCATTTAATGTTATATAAAATTTCCTGGATTCGGCTTGGTTTCAGAGATAATCAACCTTTTTTGCGAAATAAGTATTTCGACGTAACTCGTCATAAAACTTCTTTTTGATTACAATGCTACCACAATTTGTTTTAATATTATCACACCTTTTGCCTGGCAATCAAAAAATGAAAATAAAGTTGACGAAATAACCTGTCCTTAAATAAAATATTAAAATAAATAACTTTAACAAATTGTTGTTATGTTAAAAGTACTGGAAATGTTAAAAGGTATGCAAAAAGTCTAAAAAAAAATTGAAAAAAAAATTTTTTTTTGGTGGTGTTTGACATTAGGTCTCATAATAATTATTGTCTATTTTGATATCTAGAATGCATACTTAAAATCTTTTGGAATGTTCGCGCCCGGGCGCGCCCTGCATGCTTATTTGGAAAAATAAAATTTCTAATTATCTTTCAAACCTAAAATATTCTCATAATCATCGTCAAAAGATTTCAACAATGCATTCTAGACATCAAAACAAAAAAAAATTGTTATGAGACCTAATGTCAAACACCACCAAAAAAAATTTTTTTTTTTCTATTTTTTTAGACTTTTTGCATACTTTTTAACATTTCCAGTACTTTTATTAAAACAACAATTTGTTAAAATTATTTATTTTAATATTTTTTTTAGGGACAGGTTATTTCGTCAAGTTTATTCCCATTTTTTGATTGCCATGCAAAAGGTGTGGTAATATTAAAACACATTCTGGTAGCATTGTAATCAAAAAGAAGTCTTATGACGAGTTACGTCGAAAAAAATATTTCGAAAAAAAGGTTGATCATATCTGAAACCAAGCCGAATCCAGGATTGTTTCTATGACATTAAAGACTCTAAATATGGTCAGGAATTGAGCATTAAAATCTTTTGGAATGCTCGCAAGCATTCTGTATGTGCCATACCTACTTAAACAAATGTCTTTATTTCTTTAGTGTCCATCTTCTTGCTTTCTTATCTCATGACACATCGATCCCAGAGGAAACATGCGTATATCTTTTTTGTAGAGAATTTTATGTAGATTACTTATGTACTAGAACGTTTTTTGCTATAAGCCACGGTTTACGAGTTATTTACGAAAAATTAAAAATAAGGACCTTTACACCCCCCTCCCCCCGTTAGCTCCACCCCTAACCACCAGTACTTTTAGTACGTGGTTTAAAACACCATTCCCTACAACTATGCCAAAATTCGCTTATACACGAGTTATTTCCCCCGATAGGCAAATTTTGGTGTTCGTTAGGTGGGCTACTAACTTATTGTCTGTCCCAGGTGGCATATCGTTGGCTGACAAGCGAAACTCACTATAGAAACTGTCACTCTTTGGAAGCTCGTATGTTAGTATCGAATTAGAACTGAGATTACGAGCTTTATTTCTAGTAGGTATTTGTTACTTAGAGAGGCCGTGTGGTGACGGCAGTAAGAATACATTTGTCACCGCCCCATCTCCTCCTGCGGGTGTCGTAAGAGTCGACTAGGGGATTAAAGTGTCACTGACCATTATTTGATAAAAAAATTATGATGGGCAGCAGCGTTATCATAGTGGACACATTACTGCGATCGCCAATCCGCTTGCCCAGCGTGGCAATTATGGGCATTTACCTCCTAATGCCATACGCATAGTTAATAGGAGAGGTCTACGTCTAGCAGTGGACTATGATGTGCTGATGATGTATCGACGGCAGCAAAGAATAAACGGACAAATGCAATTTTACCGAAATTCACTTTTTTGTTTAAATAACCTTATAATAACGTCTTTTATGTTGCATTTAATTTTCAGCACTGTATTCGTATTATTTAAGATTTTTTCGGAAGTATTTCAAGACATCTTCATGTACGTTTTAAAACAGTTCGATGTAGAAACGGTCATAGCAAGTTGTCCGTTTATTCATTGGAGTACCTTATATTGACAAAAATGTAAACAAAGATATCAGTCAGGTGTCGCGTTTGTCATTGTGCGGGTAGTTTTTGCGAAATTCCATTATTAATTATTATGTATGCTAAACTAATGTGGGTGAGTATATTTTATTTAACTAAATATGTTTTCAGGGTGTACTTACTATGATCAGACTAACATAAAATTATAAACGCAATTTGATTTTCCCGTGTAAAGGAAGATAAATGGCAGTTATCCTCATTTATAGTTACTATTATCTAGCGTAAATAAAGACATCTACGCTATTTCCATAAATACATATATTTTTTTAAATTATAACCAATAACTAACTTTGTATTACTTTTTTTAAGCATTGCGCTAAATTTTATGAAAATCGGTTCATTATTTTAAAGAAAAACACTGTTTTGCCTTAAAACACCTGTAGTGTAAAATTGCAGTTCTGCAGATAACCTTTTATTCTTTGCTGCCGTCGGTATGTACATATTTGTTACTTAGTGACTTTTGCTTGTCAACCGACGATATGATGGTGCCATTTTTGCCGTTTATTGTGCTACGCGTTACCTTCGCAATTGCATACTTATCAGAACGTCACGGCAGCGACGACTGATAAACACGGCACCATAATAAGCCTAGTCAAACAATGTCCCTTTCGGTCTTCTCAATATGTGCATAAGACCAGGGACGGACAATACTTAGGTATCGGCTTGCTAAGTTAGGAGACATTTATGAATAATGGGGTAACATTATTGGATCACACTATTTTATGAAGTATTTGATTTTTTTATCAATCTTTTCGACGCCAAGTCAATTACAAAGGCTGTCATTAAGACGCCACGTCACCAGTGTCAAAACTGAATTTCAACTTTACGCATGTACGTGTAGGTTTAAAAACGCAGACGGTACGGAAACGCAGTCATACATGTAAGGTGGTGTGGCTAATTATCCACTAAGGTACAATAAAATGATTATGAACGCTGTGTCAATGCGTATTTTAACCATGGGTTGGCAGGTTCGCGTCAAGAATGCTTAGTATGGGGCACGTCAGGGCGTACTCGTTGCTACTGCGTATTTTGAGCAGCGGTGTGGGGAACATGCGGCAAAAACTTTACGGATATGGTGTGTCACTGCGATTCCGTACCGTCTGCGTATTTTGAGCAGCGGTGCGGTGGGCATGCGGCAAAAACGTTACGGATACGAGTCACTGCGATTCCGTACCGTCACCGTTTTTTGAGCATCTTTAATCACTAGTTTTTACCCGCGATTTCGGCTGCGTACTAGACGTACTTAGCCAACCATTCCAAAAATTTGGTTCACAGATATAAGTCATCTATTGGTATGAAATAAGTATTAACAGCAAGAATTCAAAGTGGTCACATGTAAATTAGACCAAGTGGTTTTGACCCATACCTCGAATGTTGGTGAACTTGGTCTTTCTTCTAAACACTCACAAACAGACCACAGATAAAACAGATATTTATAAGCAGCAGGGCAGGCATGTATTGCTTACCCTCAGAGAATGGTCAAAGACGCCTAGCCTTGTAAGGGATTGCATATACCCGAGAAATTTGACCGGTGGTTGCTAAGACCGAGTGGCCGAGGGGTACAGGCATCAGCCGCGAAAGCTGAGTACGTGGGTTCGATCCCCACCTCGGACATAGGTGATCTTGGTCGTTTTTCTTTGGTATATGACATCTAATATTTATAAGATATTTATAATTTAAATACTTACTTGTAGACGGACTGCAAGTACCGCAGTAGGTCGTCGAGCACCGCTGGGCACGCTGCCGTCAAAGCGGTCCTATTCTTGGACCGGAGCGCTGTGCCCATTGTCATGCTGTTATACTAAAAAAATTAGACCTTATTTGATCAATCATGTCGGGTATACAGTTTATATTTTCAACATTATATCAAACCGTAACAAAACATAGATTTTAGTATTCATTATGAAATATGTAAAATTAAATTATTTTTTGGAAATATGTAAGTCAAGCAGCAAATGCGAGCACAGACGTAAGAACGTAACTTTCTGTATTTTAAGCTCAAACGTAATTTTTACCATAATAACTTATTCTAAAAGTACATTCATTTCAAAATATCATCATCATCATCATCAGCCTATGATAGTCCACTGCTGGACGTAGGCCTCTCCTATTAACTATGCGTATAGACGCATTAGGAGGTAAATGCCCATAATCGCCACGCTGGGCAGGCGGATTGGCGATCGCAGTAATGTGTCCACTATGATGACGCTGCTGCCCATCAACAATCTTTTATTAAATAATGGTAAGTGACACTTCAATCCCTTAGTCGACTCTTACAACACCCGCAGGAGGAGTTGGGGTGGTGACAAATGTATTCTTACTGCCGTCACCACACGGCTAATAAATATCATGTTTGAGTGTAATTTTAACTCCTGGGCCTGGGCAATACATGTGAACTACAATTATAATAAATATTTGGTTTCCTGCTAAATATTTTCAGCAACACAGGGGCCTTATATTCAATATATGTATTTTTTTCTTAATGATGTAATAGCAGTCCTCCATAGCCAACACAAAACCATTTTAGTTCGATAACAAAGTACCTCTTCAGGTATAACGGTGAGGACTTCCAGCAGCAAAGTTGTATTTTCCGCGGCCGACAGTGGTCGCAATATTGCGGCCAAGTCTGTTGTTCCTTGCTGGAGGATGAATGCTGCTAACTGTAACAAATGTTTAATAAAGTTATTGTTACGCTAAGCAAGGAGAGGATTGACAAATAGAATGTTGGAAGGGGTACTGTGTAGCGTTGAAAATGTCGGAAAAAATCAAATTGTTTTTTGCGGGAATGTATGAAAATTTCATTTTTTTCCGTTTTTTTCGGGTTTTTACAGAAATAATCAATGTCACTGTCACTCCTTTCCATCTGTTTCAATTGATTTTTCCTCGGTGACATCTCGTTTTCCTGGTATAAGTGAAAATTACACCTAATTCTCCTTGGTTTTGAATTGAAAATTAAAGTGGAAAATTCCATTAATTTTTTCGAAAAAATCCGGAAAAAAACAAGCTGTTTGGAAAGAAACAGGATTTAATTCGGAAATTTTCAACGCTAGTACTGTGGCACAATAATTATGTTGTAATTGGTGTTAGTAATATAATAGTTTTTCAACATCATCATGAATCATTTTGTTCATTATTCTGTACCAAGTATTTTAAAAATGTTAGCAAATATATCCTCAACTGATGAACACAAAAAATGCTACAAAATCAGAAAAAGCAATGTGTGTGGAGTGGAGAATGGTCCTGAATGGAATGCTGCATTTTATTTAATATTCATATTTTTAATTTCAAGTTTCATTGTTTTGCTTTTGCAGATGCCAAAATGTTCAGCCAAGCCAGATTATATCCAGCAAACCAAAATCACAAAAATTCTTAACAACAAAGCAATTGGACACTCACAATACACAAGTTGATTGATTTAAAGAACAAATTAATACAGCAAAAGTAAAAAAAAACTATGAACTTACACTTATACATAATCTGTTAGTGACTATTTTTGGGCCTTTGCTGTAGGTATACACTGCCTGTAGTAGTTTTTCTTTCAATTCATCATGGCTTTCTGGAGGCACCTCATTCCAGCATCGCAGTATCTTAGTGTGCAGTGTGGTGGCAGCATAGAACTGAATCTCCGTCCCCTGAAAGGTATACTTAATCAAACCCTACTGTAATTAATGAAATCAAATTAAACAAACAAATTTCAACTAAATGTAAGTTAACTGAGTAAAAGATTAAACTATATTGAAAATTACAGGTTTAGAAAGTAAAAATATATGTAGTAAGAGTTGAATGAATACAAATACACTTTATAGAAGACTAATAAATAAGGTTTGAATGAAAATAACTTGTGAAAATATTTAATACAATTTATGACTAATGTCAAGTATCAAGATCTATATTACAGAACTCAAAGTTACCTTGTTGGGTTGAAGCAGTTCCCACACAAATTTCCATGCTTCAGGAACGCGTTGGGCTGCCGTTAGCCAAGCGTGAGCCTTCGCCCGGTCCGCCTGCTCGCCATTGTAAAACACCGACACCGCATATTCCAAGTTCTCTGGGGTGTACTCCATCTCGGTACTTATTTATTTATTTACAGACTATTCATTTACACCATTATCACTTAGGTGTTTTGTAATAGTTAATGCACTAATATAGTTGGACACATTATGCAAATTGTAAGTGTAGGTTAAATAGTTAAAGTAAGTAATATATCACGAAATATGATAAATAAACAGCTGTTTCCTTTCAGCTGCTCAGCTAAATTCGTAACACAGATTTCAGAAAAATGGCCAATCCAAGCGAAGCAAAAGCGAGAATTTTTGACCATGACAGATTGTCTGACGGACGGAACCACTGACGGAACTCACGGAACCGAAAAAAAGAGAGAGAAACAAGAATTGAAATGAGTAATGAGTAAGGGAGAAAGTAATATAACGTTGACATACTTGACATTTCTAGATTTTCAATAATGTTTGAGATAATTTTTTAACCGTTCCTTTTTGTTAATGGCATTCATTCGTTCGTCTCGTAGTGATTATATTTATATGTCTATGATTAATTCATAATCATATTCATTCATTCTGTTCATTCATCATTCAATTCAGTCCAGTGTTGCCAAAACGTGCTTTTTAGCACGTTTTTACGTACTTTTTTGGGCACAAGCGTGCTATTAACGTGCGCAGTGAAAAAACGTGCTAAAACCGTGCTTTATGAATGCTACAAAAACGCACTTTGTACAGTTGCAAAAATGATGGTTATGTTGGTACACAATACAATGGCACAATATTTTCTAACTTGACATTTGTAATGTTTCAAATAAAAAAGTAAATAAAATACGAGTGTACCAACCGTACGCTATCCATAACTTGTGTTACTTCTTTACCTGTGGTAGTATTTCAAAATTTTATAGTTTTTCAACTGCAATGCATGAGACACATGCAATAACAAAGGATTTACAAGTGTGTTGCCGGGATTTCAGGAGTTTCAGGTGGGAATTTTTTTTTTTCTTGTAAGATATATTTAATAAAAAACGTACTATTTTTCTCAAAAACGTGCTTTTTCAGATACACGAACGTACTTTTACACGGGAGTGCTCTGGCAACACTGATTCAGTCAGTCATTCATTTCATTACATTATAATACGATACGATCGTGAGTGGTGGTTTTCGCGTCTTGTCGAATCTGTTTTTTATTTACTGCAGTGTTATTACAAGTAAAACGTTAAAATGAAGATCGAAGAAGTCAAAAGCACTGCTAAGACACAAAGAATATCAGCTCACACCCATATCAAAGGACTGGGCTTAGACGAAAATGGAGTTCCAATTCAAATGGCAGCCGGTCTCGTGGGACAAGAAAATGCTAGAGAAGTAACTTTTCTAAAATACATGTTTAAACGTTTTCTTTCACATTTGCATCTTATAATAAGGAATTCAGATTTCGTTAGATTATAGTTTTGGAGTAGTATTGATCAAACATTCAGTTATTATTTTGAGGTTATAAATTTTGGTTGCTATGGTGTTGTGTAAATAATGCTGTTGCAAGTTTGGAATATGTTGTCTGCAGGCTGCAGGAGTGGTTGTAGACATGATTAGAAGCAAGAAGATGGCCGGGCGAGCGCTGCTGCTGGCTGGGCCACCAGGAACAGGCAAGACGGCAATTGCCTTGGCTATAGCACAGGAACTTGGTAATAAAGTAAGTTGTTTTATTTTGTTTATGGACAAAGTGTTTACGAATAATTCTTAACTTAGATAAATAATAAGTTCTTCGTTTTTTGTTATTTATTTGTCAGCTGTTAAATTATCATTGTGTTGACAGGATTGTTGCAACACATGAATTTGAGCAAATTTTTATTGCAAACCTTATCCTATATAAACAATATTATTAGTTGCAGTAATTTTACTGAAGATACTTATATTAGTCCCACTTAGATTAAAACAGTTATTCATCAAGTATTAATAACCACTATCTTACAATTCTTTGTTTTCAATTTTCTTTATTTTGTTTATCCAACTGTCATAATAATGTTCATTTTTTAATTTAAATCTTACTTTATTTCAGGTTCCATTCTGCCCAATGGTTGGAAGTGAAGTATACAGCACAGAGATCAAGAAAACGGAAGTGTTGATGGAGAACTTCCGACGTGCCATTGGTCTGCGTATCCGGGAGACCAAGGAGGTTTATGAGGGGGAAGTGACCGAGTTCACTCCAGTGGAGACTGAGAACCCTGCTGGTGGTAAGTAATACAATTATTTTTTATACCATATTGGTTTCAAATAAACCTGCTTAATGGTGACAGATTTTAAAGCCTATGGCACCTGTAGCTCCAAAGGACTTACATGCGCATTGTCCTTGAAATTATTAACTTATCATACTAATTGTAAAATCGGGATTTATCTGAGTACTTGCAGAAAATCTGAATTGTACCCATTTGATTTCATTGAAAAGACTAATTCAAAATTAAAACCTTACTAATTTACACAATTAATTAGTTTTATTGAAAAATATATAGGACTGATTGCATCAATCACACTTGACAGATTGTTCAATGTTACTCATCAAATTTGTACTTGCTTATCATAATGGTGCGTTTAAACCAAAAGAGCATTCACTGTTCTAGCGCCCGTTCTACGAAATCAACCAATCATGTTTTGTGTATCAATCGAATTTCGTAGAGTGGGAGGTTGGTGGGAGGTTAGAACAGCGAATGCTCTTTTAGTTTGAACGCACCTTTATATACAATAAATAAAGATTAGCAAACAATTTCATGGTGAATGTTGGTTTGGTGTAGCTTAGTAATCATATAATATGTATTGTTCTGTTAAAATTTTACTTTAATTTGCATTGGTTGTACATCATTAAATTTTTTCTAGGTTATGGAAAAACAGTATCCCATGTAATCATTGGACTAAAGACAGCCAAAGGCACAAAACAGTTGAAACTAGACCCCACCATCTACGAGTCTCTGCAGAAGGAGAAGGTGGAAGTTGGAGACGTCATCTACATTGAAGCCAATTCTGGAGCTGTGAAAAGGCAGGGACGGAGTGACACGTTTGCCACAGAGTTTGATCTTGAGGTTGGTAGCAATAATATTATAATCCTTTGGGTGTCAATGATTTTAGCACAATGGTATTGACTTGATATTATGTATAATCGACTAAAGATGTACATATCTGTGTTTGGCGTAGTGATGGGTCGTTCCCGGTAACTTTCCCAACAAAGTATGGGGAATATTTCCAAATGGACACTTACCCCTTAGTAACATTGGGAAATTACCGGGAACGACCCATCAATAGTCTGGCATGATCTAGATATATGTATATGGGGTCGGACTTACCTCCATCCAGACTATTTATTTGATTATTGCGAAATTAGTATGAAATTTGGTTTTTCCTGAAACATCCTACCAAGAAGATAAAACTTAATCTACTCAAAGTTAGCAACAGTAACAATTCCCAAAGGACAGTGTGACAACTTGGTAGCATTGTGACAATAATAAGAATACATTTGTCATCACTCCAGTTCTTCCTGTGGGTGTTGTAAGGGACCTAACCTAAGTGTCACGGACCATTCATTTATAAATAAAGACTGATAATGGGCAGCAGCATCATCATAGAGAATACACTACTGTGACCAATCTCTTTACTTTCTTATACATCCATTCGCACAGGTAATAGGACAGGCCTGTGTTCTGCAGTGGGCTTAGATAAGCTGATTATGTGATGTGTGTGTTCATCATCATCATCTCAGCCGAAAGATCTGCCGAACATAGGCCTTCCCCAAAGATTGCCACAATGACCGATCCTGCGCCACCCACATCGGATTCCTGCCACCTTCACCAAGTCGCAGGAGATGTGTCAGATGTGTGTTAATCTCTAATTTTCTTACCAATCAACTGATAAACCGTTAACATAATAAACAGGCGGAGGAATACGTGCCCCTCCCAAAAGGCGACGTGCACAAGAAGAAGGAAGTCGTGCAGGACGTGACTCTGCACGACCTGGACTGCGCCAACGCGCGGCCGCAGGGCGGACACGACATCATGTCCATGATGGGGCAGCTTATGAAGCCTAAGAAGACTGAAATCACTGGTAAATAGAGATGGGCCGACTAGTCGGGAACGCCGACTATTCGGCACCATTTACACCTACCGACTAGTCGGGAATGCCGACTATTCGACACCATTTACACCTACCGACTAGTCGGCAAAAAATGCTGAATATTCGGCACCATAATTCCTACGAAATCTTACTAACAAATGCCCGAGATCTTGGTTTATTACGGAAATAACTATTTGTTTTATGAATACTCCGACCGAAATACGCCGGTACACAAAAACGTAAACAAAACTTGTTACAACATGAACGTGTGGCACTAATCGGTAATTCGAGCACCGACTAGTCGGCTAGTAGTAAAACCCCTAGTCGGCCACTGGTAAACATTTTTTTTTGTTCTCGTGTTCGGAAGCGGAAGCTTCATTTGGGTTTAGGCCCATGACTACAGATTTCCAATCCTACAGATTCTCTAATCTACGGATTCCCAATTTAACAGATAACCAATTATATAGATTCCCAATTTAACAGATAACCAATTATACAGATTCCCAATTCTACAGATTCTCTAATCTACGGATTCACAATTTAACAGATAACCAATTACACAGGTTCCCAATTTAACAGATAACCAGTTATACAGATTCCCAATTCTACAGATTCTCTAATTTATGGATCCCAATTTGACAGGTAACCAATTAAACAGGTTCCCAATTCTACATATTCTTTATTTCACAGTTTCTTATCTGTACAGTATCCCAATTATACAGATTCCTAAGATTTCCATGCACAAATTCTTTAGTTTATTTATTATCTATTATAAAACAGAGCCGCTTTTTTGTATTCAGATGCAAAACTTTGGTTAAATTTGTAAACTCTACAGATTAGCATCCTTCAAAATGACCAATCTTTTCTTATTTTTCCGTTACAGTACAGAGCTTCATATTTATTGAAATTCTAATAGGCGGTTCTGCCTATGGACAAATTTAGTTTACAACTAATAAAACGAGTGCGAATAAAATTTAAACTTATTATTTAATCACTCAACAAAACCTACTCTTAATAAAAATCAAACATATTCTTCTTTTTAATGGATCTGTGCCCAAAACGTGTACTAGGAAGATTTACTAGTTCATCTTTTAGGTTGGATTCCAATACATGAATTCAGCATCAATTTAGTTCGTTTATTTAATGAATGTTATGCCCAAAACATGAACCAACTAAAAAGGAGGGTGGGCAAATTGGCCTATTAACCAATAACGACAAACGGTATGTCTCTGGATAGTTTATGTTAAGCTCCGTAACTTTTACTATGGCAGGAACTTCCAAATATGTGTGGAAGAAACTTAACTGCACTTTAAAACTGGGAGTTACAGAGTATTTAACTATCGCAAGTGTTCGTGATTGACAGTTAGTGACCGTCATTATTACTCGTTCCTAATAGTCTTAAATTAGAAAAGTGTTTAATTTCCGCAAATATGTCGTAGTCTCGTAAGATACTCCGTATATGTACATAAAAATACATTTAAGAATCATTGTATGTTGTCAAAAAACTATACAAAGGTGAATATTACGAAATAAATGTCTCATTGGTAAATTATTGTTTTAGCTATAACTTTTTTCTCACAGCTGTTTGAGCTGTTAGACCGTCTCTGTCTAAACAAAAATTGTAGAGTACGAAACAAGCTTTCCAAAAATATATATTTTGTTGTTATTGGCTATTAGGCCAGGGTCCATACATTTTTGCCCATCCTCCTTTATTAGTTCAAGTTTTAGGTAGCAGTTTCTAAAATGACCGCCTCAATTTTATAAAAAAAAACTAATTTTGGGTTTTAAATACTGTAAAACAATTCTATATGAATACTTATGCATTTACAATAGGGGCAAAGTTAAACTGTTCTCACAAAATGCTACTTTGGCCCTTCGTGTTCATCTAATGGGGTCACATCGTTCAAATATTGGGCACATTATACTGCCTTTATGCTGGTTCATCTATTGGGGTCAAATAATTAGGGCACTTCGTTCAAGTACTGGGTATTTTGACCCCTTTTCGGATAAAATTATTTTTATAAAATTACTGGATATAATAATACGAGGCCCGAAAATAGCTTATTCTAAACTCAATGAAATGCAGCATTATATATAAAAAAAAAATAGTTAAAAATTAGTTACATCATATACAGCGTGGGTATTTGATACGGGCGAATAATTAATCCAGCTATAATATCTGATCCTACGAGTCGTATAAGATAACCATTTCGTTAAATTTTGTTGTTAATTAGGTGTAATGATTTTTCTAAAGTACAACCCAGCAGCAATGTATGCCGGCCAACTGACATAAGACTCGTATGACGTTTAGATACTTATGTCTACTTTAAGTAATGTGGCTACCAGTGGATGCAATACATTGCGGGCTCAATTATTTTGTATGAAAAAAAAAATACCTTAATTTCTAAAATAAATTTATATAAATAGGTTCCCTAGGTCCAAAAGTAATCGCCACTAAAATATTCGCCCGTATCAAATACACACGTTGTATAAAAAAATGTCAAAGTTGAGAAAGTTGCTTAACTGTTCATCTATTGGTGACTTTACCCTACATATTTTCAAATATGGCCGTACTAATAGTACATTCTGTAGGACTGTAAATCTGTTGGACTGGGAATCTGTAGAATTGGGAGTTTGTGGAAATGGGAATCTGTATAATTACGAATATGTAGAATTGAACTTTTGTAGAATACCAATTATGTAGAATTGGGAATCTGTGGAATTGTGAATATGTAGAATCAAGATTCTGTAAAATTTAAATTATGTAGAATTGGGAATCTGTGGAATTGTGAATATGTAGAATCAAGATTCTGTAAAAGTTAAATTATGTAGAATTGGGAATCTGTGGAATTGTGAATATGTAGAATCAAGATTCTGTAATACAAATCTGTAGAACTGGGCCTAAACCTTCATTTGTATCTGGCTTAATCGCTTTTCAATCACTTCTAAAAAAGGAAGAGGTTCTCAATTCCACTGTATGTTTTTTATTTTGCAGTCGTCTAGCAGAGCATGATAATTTAGAATAATTATGGCCATTGTAAATTTCACTTATAATATTAATGAAATGAAATGAAATAAAATTAATTTATTAGCACAAAACATAACTTAAAATTTCATTACATTAAAAACAAAGATATTAAAAATTTGAAACTTCCATAAAATCATAGATTCTATAAAATATAGAGTAGCATTTCCAGTTTGATTTATTTTGAAGCTCAAAGTATGATTTAAATTCAGTATTTCTCAAGTAAAAAAATATCTTGTTGTTTTATTATAATTATAATAATATCATGATTACTCATGAGCCGTAACATAAATATTTCTAAATCCGATAACATTGCGCTTTCAATTTTGCAGCATTATTTATAATTAATTTTTTCTTGCAGATAAACTAAGAAAAGAGATCAACAAAGTAGTCAACAAATACATTGACCAAGGCATTGCTGAATTGGTTCCTGGAGTTCTATTCATTGATGAGGTATTTAACTAAATAAATACTACACGACGTACAATCTCAATCAAATATATCTGAACCGCCAGTGTACGCACAAATGTCACCGGGCGCGGGGGCGGACCCGGTTGGTTATGTGGGACCGTCAGGGCTAATGAGACCATGGTGTACTAAAACCCCACGGTCTACCGCTAAGACGCTTTAAGGCGAAGTCACGGGTGCGCCTGAGCACACTTTCGCGACGGCTCAAATACCTGGATGCTTAGCCAAGTTGCCAATCGCTAACGCTTAGTAGCGTATCGTAGTTTTCCCTCTCTGTCAATCTTTCATATTAGTGCGACAAAGGCAGTTAGCTGCCTTTCGTTTACGATTGACGATGAAAGCGTTAGCGATTGGCAACTTGTCTAAGCACCGTGGGCATGGGAGCATGGCATGTTTAGATATTTTTGAGTACCGTGGCTGCTCCGGTATATCTAATGGCGAATGTATAATCCCCGAATCTTTTACAATCTCTTTTAGACATTATCTCTTGACATTATTATAGTATTCATTTATCACAAATATTTGTTCCTTGGTCATGGCTGTCTATGTATTATCTATCTTTTATATATATACTTTTCACTTACGGTCAGGTGGAGTGGAGCCACTTTGTTGTGCCAACATAAAAAAAAAATATATCGTCGCCTGGTATCCACATCACAAGCCTTAATTGAGCTTACCCTGGGACTAGGACGATTTGTGTAAGATATTTATAATTACAACCCGCTTGTTGGTAAAAAACTTAACTTAATCAGAGTCCCTTGAGCGTTGTCCGTTTTTGAATATTTTCCTTTTGTGTTTACAGGTTCACATGCTAGATATTGAAACGTTTACTTACCTGCACCGAGCTTTGGAGTCCGCTATTGCGCCCATCGTCATCTTCGCCACCAACAGAGGGCGTTGTCTGATAAGGTGATTAATTATTATTTATGAGGCAGTCACATTTTTAGGGTTCCGTAGCCAAAATGGCAAAAGCGGAACCCTTATAGATTCGTCATGTCCGTCTGTCCGTCTGTCACAGCCGATTTACTCGGAAACTATAAATGCTACAGTAACGAAATTTGGTAAGGATATGTGTTGTATGAACCGCTACAGGATTATGATACTAAATTATAAAAAAAACCATTGGGGTGGGGGCCCTCCATACATGTAACTGAGGGATAGAATTTTTTTTTTAGCTGTATATAAGCGTGTGGGGTATTAATAGAAAGGTCTTTGAAAATGATATGAAGATTATAAATCTCATTTTTATTTAAGCAAATCGTTTTCGAGATATCAGCTTTCAAAGTCTGAAAAATGTGTCCCCCCCCCTCTATTTCTTAAACTACGCGACATAAAATTCTAAAAAAATTATATGTTATGCACATTAATAAACTCTATCAACGATTTTTGGTTTGATTAAATTATCTCTTATAGTTTTTGAGGTAGGTTGATTTAACTGTATCTTTTTAACAATAAATTGATAATGGTACGGAACCCTTCGCGCGCGAGTCCGACTCGCACTTGGCCGGTTTTTTTTAATTCATTCGTTGGCATGGTTACGTTCTCCTGATTGCCCATTGTACACCGCGTTTTTATTGATTTGCGTTAAATTAAAGGGAAGCTTATTTAGGTCAAAAATGATCTATTCCTCTAAGAAACTAGTGTCTTAACTCTTACTGTTATTGAGTTATTTAAAAAAATAAGTTTAATGACTGAACAAGTGTACTGCAACCTTTATTACATCCTAATGTTACTTATTTTGACATGTGCCGTCGGCAACCGTCAATCACCCGAGATCTTATTTTTAAGATTCTCTCACACTTGCCATTACAATTATTAAGTATGAAAACGAACAAAATTTTTTGTTAAAGAAATTAACAAAAGCCGATATACCAGGCAACTTCTTTTAATGTCCCAAGTAACCTGTCCAATTTAACGGAAATCAATAAAAACACGGTGTATATTACTATTTTTTTCAGAGGCACTGAAGATATAGTATCTCCGCACGGCATCCCACTGGACCTTCTGGACAGGTTGCTCATCATCCGCACGCTGCCCTACAACAAGTCTGAGCTGCTACAGGTATGTTAACATTTTGAACCCTCTGCTCTTGACGTCAACGAAACGAAATTTATCCCTCAGATAGTTACGATCGCTACTCATCATCATCAGCCTATAATAGTCCACTGCTGGACGTAGGCCTCTCCTTTTAACTATGCGTATAGACGCATTAGGAGGTAAATGCCCATAATCGCCACGCTGGGCAAGCGGATTGGCGATCGCAGTAATGTGTCCACTGTGATGACGCTGCTGCCCATCATCAATCTTTTATCAAATAATGGTCAATGACACTTCAATCCCTTAGTCGACTCTTACGACACCCGCAGGAGGAGTTGGGGTGGTGACAAATGTATTCTTACTGCCGTCACCACACGGCCACGATCGCCGATCGCCACTGGTTATGCAAAATTATGCAAACATCGATGTAGTCCAAGTTTTTAGCTGACCCATGAAAGGAAGGGCTTATTAACACAAGAAAAGTTGTTTCTCAGAGTTGACAATCTAGATTACAAAATACACATACAAATAATAATCGGATTACTTTTTGCTAGAGATGGGCCGACTAGTCGGGAACGCCGACTGTTCTGCACCATATACACCTACCGACTAGTCGGCAAAAATTCCGAATATTCGGCACCATAATTCCTACGCAATCTTACTAACAAATGCCCGAGATCTTGGTTTATTATTATTACGAAAATAACTATTAGTTTTTTGAAACTTAGAACGAAATACGGCGTACACAAAAACGTAAACAAAACTTGTCACAACATGAACGCGTGGCACATGGAGTATCGGGCGAAGCGAAACGAACATTTCCGATTGCACCCGAAAAATAGCCGAGTGACTATGATCGGCATCGATTAATCGGCAATTTGAGCACCGACTAGTCGGCTAGTCGGCAAAACCCCTAGTCAGCCCATCTCTACTTTTTGCCCAATTCTGAGACTGCATGTTTATCTTAAACTGCATGTTTGCATAGTTTAAGTAGCATCATTTTGCATAAAACCTATTAAGGCGCCGTAATCATTGCAATAACAAAAAAAAAGTTGATTCACCCAAATATTCTTGACTGTTTTTAGATTTTGAAGCTACGCGCGACGACGGAGGGTATCGCTATTGACGATGACGCACTTACAGCGCTCGCTGACGTCGGTGCCAACAGTACGCTAAGGTATACAGTCATATACGGTGTTATAATATTCTCGTAAATCTCATGGTAGGATTTGCATTAACATCGAAAATTTTATTCAATTAGAACAGGATTTGTTACATAACGGACACAATAGGCATGATGATTGACAATTAACATATTTTTTGAACTGTTAAAACTATTGCTACTATCAATGACATTAAATAATAAATGGACGCACAGAGCCAAACAAAAAAACCAAGAACAGTGGCACTAAAAGTCATTTCTATCATGTTTCAGTTGAAGCTAATAACGCTCACTTACAATAAACTATAATAAAAAAAAACTCAAAGAATAAAAAACTTTGTGAAGAAGAGAAGCAATAAGTGTCAAATTTGCGAACAGCATCGCAAAATAGTAGAAATTTTTTATGTTTAAGGAATAATGATGCTATACCGTAAGGTGACCAAATGTCAACTGTCAGAACTGAATAGCGAAGGAATATGAAACGAATGGAGTTGCTGTAGATAACTATTATTTACAAGTATATGAGAAATATCATAAAATTATACTTTTGATATCTTAAAAGAAACCGTTTACTAAGTATATAAGGAAATACCACAAAATAAAATAAAAAGACATCTTTATATGCCTGGTTTATATAGTGCTTCGCCCCTATCTTTTGCAATGATTGCAGTTCAGTCCGCTCGTCGGATAGGTTTCCTTGGAAATCTTGAATTTAAACATAACAATATTATTTCAAAATACTTATTTAAATTTTAACGACTTCCACACATTATACATTAACTAAAACGTTTTACATGATTAAGCCCCGTTTTAGTGAATACATAATATTATTTCATTCAAAAATTAAAAATATATTATTAATCTAACATTGACTCATTACATTTTTGTTCCTTGATATTCCTTATTTGGTATAGAAAATATTTATTAGAGCCTAAAAAGTACACCAACTGTACTAAAAAAATGATTTAGTGTAATGCGTATGTTAGATAAAAAGCAGGAAATTGTTCGTCGTCAGGTACGCAGCACAACTGCTAACCCCGGCCGCGCTGGCCGCGCGCGCGGACGGGGCCTCCCGCATCGCGCCTGCACATATCGCGGCCGTGCACGGACTCTTCCTCGACGCCAAATCTTCCGCCCGCATACTCACCCTGCACGGCGACAAGTACATGAAGTAGATTACTGTTACTCTACTCCGCAGTTAATGCGTCTTTACCATAAGGGCACAAGACACGTGGCCAGGGCCCCCATCTTTGGGGGCCGAAAGATCGACAACTTTCCTCACAATTACTTTCCTTTTAAAAGGGGCCCCAAAATCCTTGGGTGCACAGTTCTACTGCCGTTTTAACCCGTTTGGCAATGTTCATCACAAGGAACATAATCTTCGACCAACTTTTTATATATTTTTTTATTTTCTGCTGTACACAATGCACACAATGGGATAAGCACAGACAACATAACCTCCAGACGTAGCATAGCCGGGCGACCCCCTCTGTCACGCATACGGTGAATTCACTCCATATTAGAGCCACGCCTCCATTGCTAACTTCAGTCTGCGGCCGGCGTTCATGAGATAATTACGAAAGTTTTAACGTGATTTACGTCATGCAAAATGCATTACTGTTGCATGAAATTGTGTGGCAAGAATACAAAAACATCTAGTGTGCAAAAAGATGGTATTTCGTTTCACAAAAGAGCAATTTTTTATAAATTTAAATTAAAATTAAAAGTAGTTTAAGCAGAAAATCTAGTGCACTCGTTGATGTCTTTTTACAAAGTCTCTTTCTAATACTTTGCACGAAGTATAACTCCCTCCTTGTCTAGCGTAACGAGCAGGTAGGCCATCTGAACTAGGGATGACCGTAGAGTATGTTTGTTTACTATCGATAAGGTAACTAAAGATAAATTAAAATCTTTATTCTCAATCGTACCAAGCAACAGACTCTGCGGTGGAGTCTCCGTATCCGAACTAGTGATGTCTATGCCTGCAGTCTGTTTACTATCGATAAGATATTACGATTATATTCAATTATCCTCAAATAAATTCTGGTTTAGTGTAAAGTGTAGAAGTATAATTTTCAAAAATACTATTATGTTTAATACAATGTCTGGCTTTATGTCTGATTCGTTTACCATTCGAGCTGCTCGTCTCTGGAACGGTCTTCCCGCAAACATCAGGAAAGCGCCGAACAAATACGCCTTTAAAAAATCTGTTCGTGGTTTCTTTGCTGGTAGATAAAAGTTAAATAATGTTTAATACTACCTTTATTGGGTATATAGTATATATTATTTATTAATGTATGTATAATATATGTATTCATATAAATATTATGTATATGTGTATTTTAGTATTCTTAGTATTTTATTTGTTTTTAAGACTATGCTTTGTTTTCATTAACTTAATTTTATTAATGTTTTGTTAATGCACCGCCTACAATCTTTCTGCTATGCCTCAAGGTTGACTGGTAGAGAATGCCGTATGGCATTAAGTTCGCCTTTTGTACTATAAGTTTTTCTTTTGTGCAATAAAGATTAAATAAATAAAATAAATAAATAAATAATAATATTGTATCTTCTCTAAATGCCCAAACATGAAAGAATGAGGGTTTTTGATACTTTTTCTGCCGCTATGGGGAGGTGAGATGGCAGCACTGAGCCGACCGTATAACGAACTGTCAAAATAAATACGCGCATTTAATTTTCAACATATTTATAGGTTTATTTATTCTGAAAGCCATTACTTTAGTCATATTGTTACCTAAAATAAATAAATAAAATAGTTCCAAGTCAATTCTCATGAAATTAACAAAGTTATAGTAATTATTTTGAATACCAGTGACTTTGAGCGCCTGTTTTAGAGTTCAATCTTCAGTTCGACGACCATGTATTAGTCGTAATCCATTACAAAATCAATTCTCTTCCAAATAAAATAGAATTTCAATATTATAGGCCCAGGTGCCTATGAATAGTATGAATCTGACAGCTGTCGAGACCAGGTGCGTACGAAGCGCCGCCTGGTGGCAGAAAAATTATCGAAAACCCTCATTGTGGATGAATGCTACAAAACGGCCACATGATTGGTTTCCTACTCCTAGCAGTGTGATATGTTCTCGACACTTTAAACCGGAATATTTCAAATTAACAAAAACAAATAGTAGACGAATTTTATATACAACGTATTTAAGTATATTTTATAAAATTATTTTATTAAATAAAAGTATATTTTATAAAATTATTTTATTTATTGTCTCAGAAAAGATAAATTATTGTGATATTAATATTTGACCGCAACTTTGTCTGCGTGGATGATGATGATAAAATAACTATCCTTTGTCCTTTCCCGGGTCTTAAGCTATCTCCATTCCAAATTTCATCTAAACCGGTTTAAATGTGAAGATGAAGACACAGCAGACAGACAGTACAATTTTTTTTAAAATATAAAATGCATTTCAAGCTAGCATCATAAGCTAGTATCATAATATATCTTCATCTGCGGGGATGATGATGATAATGATGATGATGAATGAAATAACGTATGTCCTTTCCCGGGTCTTAAATAATCTCCATTCAAAATTTCATCTAAATTGGTTCAGCGATTTAAGCGTGTAGACTCAGTAAACTGACAGACATACTTTCGCATTTATGGTTTGCATTAGTACGGATATGGATTTACGGTTTTGTCGGTAAGTCACTGACAAATATCGAATTGTGAAAGCGATAGACTTTGTAACCATCGATGCTTTTATCGACATTCGGAAATCACTAGCGACCGGCGGACATTTTTGTTTTACACCTCATTGACCTTGAAACGACGAATCACAATCACAACACAGCTCATGTTACGCCGCCCGCACCTCAGCATTTTTGGCGGCATCGGTTTAAATGAAATAATTGTCTCAAGCTACGTCTTTAGGTTATGTTGTCTGTGGGGATAAGCTATCTTTGCTTTGATTTTTGCCATAATTTTGCCAAAACATATCTATTAGACACTGGTTTCACCGCGAGCTACTAAGTTATGAACTACACGCCGGTTTTATTCAAAGTTATGCTACGTCAATTACGCAAGCCCATTTGTAGGTGGCCCATTAAGGAAAGGCCTTATCAACACCAGAAAAATTTATCTTTACATAATTTAAGTGACACAAATTTGCTTAAAACCATCATGACTAAGGCAACCGTAACCATGGCAATAACAGACAGAAAACGGTTATTTCACCCATAGACACAAAGAAAAGAAACGCACTCCCGTGTAAAAAAAGACAGCGATACTCGCCTAGCTATCAGCTATCACCGCCGGGCAAATATCGCCGTGTTTTTTGCGTATTGTTTGTTCGTGTTTATAGCCGAGCTCATAGCTTTGTAGCTCACGATAAGACCAGTGCCTTACGCCTTTCCGAATCGGTCGCCGGCAACAGAGATGCCTAATTAAATGAGACTCGATTAGAAATATCTAAATATCTTACACATATCGTCGGGGATAGTGCAATACCGCGTGCACTAACAAATTCAATTGGGCTCAATTTGAGTGTCAATTGTTTGATGTTTGAACGATAACGATCCCCGACAATATGTCGTCATGCGTCATCCCTGTCATTAGTGAACGATTTAGAAAATGTATTAGACGCATAAACTTTTTAATGCCACACGGACTAGGAAAGGTTGTGTGTTTGAGTATCCTTGGCACTGAATAGTCACTAAATTCTGGTTGATAAAAAATACAGTGAGTCGGTCAAAGACCTTGTCCAGTATTTTTAAAGTAAAGGTTCATTAAAGGACTCGCCTAACGCCATACCAATAAGAGTATGAATTTCTATATCATAGAAACAAAGACAGGTATATTTTGCAAACCTTATTTTGATTGAATCCTGTATATAAAATGATTTCCCACCATTTTCTTAATTTAGGGGTCTATGTTCCCTTTTCTCATATTTTGACGGATTGTCAATTTTCGTTTAAGACAATTTTGCATTCTAACTATGTGATATCGTTAGCATTATTGTACAATTATAATTTTTAGTTTTACCGTGAAAGCAGTTATTTAGTTGTATGAATGAGTTGCTTTCAGTTTTCTTTTCGGATATTGTTTTTGTTGTTAGGTATAATACAAGACATGGAAGTAAAACAAATGATAATAAATAAGGTTTTAATTAAGAAAAAAGTCTCTTATTCTACAAATACAACCTAATTTTATGTACACAAAAACAGTTCTTTAATAGGCAATTATGTTTATTTTCCTAAGACAGACACACAATATACTGGGTTTTAGTTTCATTCACATTAAAGCCTGCGGCCAGAGATCCTAATAACAACTATTTTAAATACATAATTTTACAACAGATATCGTGTTTAATACTATCGTTTTTTTGCCTTCCCGATTTCCAGCATAATACAAAACAATTTCAGTCTTCCTAAAGGAATAGCCTTATTTAAAATATTTTTAATTTATTAGTACCAAACAATCATAAAAAATCTACCAAGTTTTAATTTAGACTGGATCTCGGGTTTATACATAATGCTATATTTAATGTCTGTTACTGTTTTTTACTCAATTTCCATATATTTTGTCTAAATTATATAGAACTCTCCTCTCACAGGTAGCTCCATTGTATACATATAACTACGGGCACATCTATACGCTTAACTTAGTTGGAATGTATAAGGATCACTTTGAAAATCACGTATTTATACAATACAAGAATTTGAGGCTATTCGGTTTAAACGACAAAAAATTGCACTATTTCTTACAAAAAACTACAGCCAGTAGAAGATTTCGTCTACACCATACATACCAACCTCTTACTTTCGTTAGAGACGTGTGCAGATTTCTTGAGATCTTCATTTTTGTTGACACAATCTCCCTCTGACTGAGCACATATTTTCCAGGTAAACAATTGTTTCCACGCTATAATCCGTACGGATTATTCGCAATTCGAATACAAATCGGCTGCTAAAAGCCGCTCAAACCATTTAGCGCTTCAAATAGACTAACTATCATGACTAAGAGCTCACGCGGAGCTGTCTTTCGGCTTACTCGCGGGATAAGGTACTGGGATGTAGCGCGGATCAGCTGGTGACGGCGTGGTGACAGGCGGCGAGAACGTAGGCAGGTCCACTCGCAACTCAGGCGCAGCCGTATGCCGATACAAAGCTTCAAACTGAAGCTCCTCAGGGTAAGAATGAGAGCGGATCTTACGCTCGTCGCGAGCGTTACTCGGGTACACTATGACTATTTTTTCCCCTTCGCTTCGGAGCGCTACAGGCGGCAAAGCTGTACTAGTAGTCACCGTCGGACCTGGCACCACTTGTAGCATCTCAGACGCCGCTGCTAGCACTTCTGACGCTTGAATTTTCTCCGTAGTCGAGCTCGTAATCTCGGGGTCTTCGGGGGATTCTATATCCCGCTTTTCACCCGGCGGCCCCATGGTTCTGAGGGTCTCTATCTTCATTTCTAAGGTCGGCGTGGGAACTGGCACGGAGCTGGTAACATTGGCGTCCATGGGGATGTAGCGTGCGGTCGGTTTGGGGGTGTCTCTTGAGCCGAAGATGGGTAAGCGCGGCGCGTACGCGGACACCAGCGGCAGAAGCGTGTCGCGCGCGTAGCGCTCGGCGCGGGAGATAAATGATGCTAGGCGGGATGGCAGGAACTGAAACGAAAATGAATTATGTCAAAATAGTACCTCCTACTCGTACTCCCTTCGCCTTCGGTCGTGCTTTAATTAACTCCACTCATTTCAAACTTCATTTTTTTCGCACTTGTATCGTACGATGTTTTTCAGTAGATATGGCCCTCCGAAGATTTCGACCTGACGTAAAATGAACCACTTCTCGTACTAGCGCGTAAAAAAACTAATTTTTAATACAGATGGTGCCTTTTTTAGGCGCTAGTGCGCGAAGTGGCTCATTTTACATCAGGTCCAAAACTTCATAAAAACGTCGTACGAGACACGTGCAAAAAGGAAATTCGTAACTAAACCACTAATTGGAGTTCGAGGCCAAAGAATCTACGAAAATATTGCCACAACAATGAAATGTCCATACAATAGTAAATCCTTATTTTCTAAAAACAGACATTGAGATATCGTATTTATTGGTAATTTTAATTCGTTAATTTATAGAAACAATATTATTCACTTATTTTTAGGTAAATATAAGATATTTTAATAAAAACGGAATTATCCGCAATTATTAGTAACAAAGTCGGTATTGCACTGGTATCACCTCAGGTGTTAATAACATTTGGTACAGCAATTTAACTACACATAAATTAAAACCCTATTTCTGCATACGTTTCGAAAATTGAAGAATAATACATTGTAGCGTGCTTTATGTTCACATTTCGTATTTGTAATATTCCTTTGACCTACAAATTTCTTTGGCAGTGCTATAGTTCTCCATTTAAATTATCTCTTCTAACGTTTTGTTTTCTTCCGTAGGTTGTTAACAAGGTGACCCACTAGGTTCAGCCATGTTTAGCTTCGCTATACACCCCATCATCAAAAAATTAAATGAAATATACTGGGTGAAATGTTTTAAATACTGTCTTAATAGATATGGCACGCTGTCGTTTTTGCTCACTGGTAATTTTAAGTTCTTTACAAGAAAATGTTGTCATATCAATGTTAGTTAAGAGAAAAGAAAAGTTTTTAGGTATTTACGTGTTTTTAACCCTTAAATCGACAACGACACTTTTTTTGAAAAAATACATAAAACTATAGTTTTTATGCCTATTTATATGATTTTAAATAACAAAAAATTAATAAAAAAAATCGCTTATGGATAGTTTTTCAGAAATCATATGTCAAGTATGTTGCACGTTGCCAACTATGCAGTGAATAGGTATTGGGCTTGAACGTCCAGTATTTTTGCCATTGCCAATTGTACGGTTAATTTAGTTCATTATATTTTTTATTTATTTTTTACATATATTATATAAAACAAGATATTTTATGTCAAAATCCTTATTAAAAAACTTATAATTTCAATAAGTAAGTAGTAATATCTTAGAACCTGTGGACTACAAATGAAAAAAAAGGGACACTGAAATTCAAGGCTGACATAGAATATTATAAGTTTTTATAAATGGTAAATATACATTCACGTGGTTCTATGTCAGCCTTTGATTTCAGTGTATCTTTTTTCCATTTGTAGTTCACAGGTTCTACGATTTAGGTTCACAATTTAGTAAAATCAATGCATTTAGAGCGGCTTAGTTTACTTGGCTCATAATCAACAGCGATGTCCGAATGATGTCCTTATCATACGGGAATAACGGGAAGCAAAACTTTTTTCAAATTGACTTTAGTTTACATGTTTGTTGGACTTAAATAATAGTAGATTGTTCAACGAGGGACTAAAACAGGCCATTATGACACGAGATATTTATCCACCCGAGCGTAGCGAGGGTGGATGTAGTTCGAGTGTCATTATGGCTGTTTAGTCCCGAATTAAACACTCTACTTTTCACTTAGAATGCGAGGAAAAAATCTCAGTATTTATTAACAGAAAGAACAAGTAAGAAACAAAAAAATTATATGTTCTGCGATGTCAAAACTTCCGATTTCTTCGGAACATGGCCACTTGACGATAAGTTCGCAAACTTTATCAAGTTAGGTACCTATATGGTTTAGTTGCAGTGTGGTTTTAAGCATGGAATTATATGCTACAAGGTGATGACGGTTGATATTTCTTAGATTTTTCATCAAAATATGTCAGAAATACGCCTTCCATAAATTATGTTGGTACCTAATTACTTAATTAGCTTTCCAGTTTTCCAATAAAAGTTTGATACGCTTTTGAATATTACACTAGATTTCGGCGGCAAAAGATTTTGCACCACCTCTTTTGCATTCTTCTTCATTCTGGAGTAAGGCGTTAATGCTTCTTCATATTAACGCCATCATCGTAAATTATACGATTTGAACAATATTACTTATGGACAAAAACACAAAAAATAAGCAATCAAATTCGTTCCGCGTTTTAGTTTTTACCTGTATTCCTTTTTCGAAATATGACGCTTTAAATACTTGCATATTTAGCCAACGAATTGGAGCTAACTACAAACTATTTTGAAGCTAATTGGTTAAAACATAACATACGTAAGTAATAAATTGGATTCAATCTTAATCATATATTAAACAAGTATTAAATATACATGTACCTATATTAAGAAAAAAAAATCGATTTTCCTTAATATTTTTACACGATTGACATTTTGAGGTTTTTTCCAATGGCAATAATCGTTCGTTCAAAAATCATAAACACCAGAAATGGCTGTTTAGGGGTTTCCAAAGTCAATTAAAAAATTAGAGGTTGTATCCACGGCATGCACAAAAGTGGTCCGTCCATACACAAGCACTGAAAATGGCGACTATCCTTTATTCTTGAACACCGTGAGTGTGGCTGTTTACGGGTTTCCAACGTCAATTAAAAAAAAATTACTTTAATCCCTAGAGATTAATAAAGAGTTTTAGTCCCGATATGCAGGGATTAAAATAACATTTTAAGAGCATGAGAAGTGAAAAAGAAATTAAGTCGCTCCAATGAAAAATCAATACTGGGAGTCACTGAAAATATGCTGTTTTCTGTACTGCTGTGCAGCATCTTCCTCGTCAGAGTTTTCGGCATCTAGGAAACTTTTTTTGGACTTGAAATCACACAGCTTTATTAGAAATACATTACATAAAAATAATATATAAATATATTAATAATTCTTTGATATATTGGGCAGCAAAAGCTCATTGAGTGCGAAAATCTATTTCGTTGTTAGTACCTACGTCGTTATGAGTAGTATGTAAAAAAATGGCCATATAGCGATATTATGATATAGATGTTATTGCAGGTCACTTAGTACTAGTTTTTACATAAAAAGTGTCCCATTTTCATTTCATTTGAGTGGTTTTACTCGAAATTATAATGTGTTGATGAAGCACGGCAACATTGGCAACGGGAAAAATACTGGACATAGTTAAAACACCGTAACATTGGCAACGGGAAAAATAGTGGACATAGCAACAACAACATAAAACATGGCATAGTTGCCAACGGGAAAAATACTAGACATTCTACTTTGCAAGTAATAAACTCATTGATGAACTGTGTTAGAAGTTTCAGGTAAACAGAAATATGTACTTCAAGTATTTAGTTAAATAGATGTGCAAATTAAACAATACCTTATCATACAAAATTACGAAAAAAAAAATTGTTAACGTTAGGCCGGGTGACGTGTCCTTCCCAATTGGGTATCTTGGCGGCGATTTAAGATAAACTAGCGTTTCTGTTGGCTCGACACATTTTTTTTCAGGATAATAATCATTATGCAATACACTTACACTGCTTAGTTTTCGCTTCAGCGTTTTGGTTTCTTGTGTAGATTTTTGTATTTTGGATGTCTAGTATTTTACCCGGTGTCGAATTAAGGGTTAAGAAAATGCTAGTTGTGACAGCCATATTAAACAGAAACGCGTAAAACATTACAGAGGTAGGTATATAATAACTTGGTTCAGCCATGTTTTGCTTCGCTATACACCCCATCATCAAAAAATTAAGTTCTAAATGAAATATACTGGGTGAAATCTTATATGTACTGTCTTAATAAATATGGCACGCTGTCGATTGTGTTCACTGCTAATTTTAAGTTCTTTACAAGAAAATGTTGTCATATCAATGTTAGTTAAGAGAGAAGAAAAGTTTTTAGGTATTTACGTGTTTTTAAGAAAATCCTAGTTGTGACAGCCATATTAATCAGAAACGCGTAAAAACATTACAGAGGTATATAATGTTTTTATTAGGAATTATTTTAAATAAATAAATTAAATAACAAAAAGGTTGTGGAAACCTGAAAACTTTATTTGACAATGACATAAGAGACTTTGACAGATTTGACAATAACGCATCTGTCGTAGTTTCGTTGGCCTCGAACTCCAATTACTGGTATAGTGTCGGTTTAAAACACTCCCTTCGGATTTCATGTTTTTCGCACTTGTGTGTGTCGTAATGTACTTGCGTCGTGTTTCGGTGTTATTGTTTACTGCGTACTTTGTAAATTTTTATGCTGTACAATATAAATTTTAGCTTTGAATGAAATACTCAAGATATGCATTACCCAGGCCAAAATTTCCTTTCCCGTTTCCAAACAACATCACTATCCATTTTGGCCTGGGGTGGCTTTATTTAAAAAAGGATTGACACAAACTGAACCCACCTGGACAGCGAAGCTGGTTTCTTTATCCGACGCATTCGCCTGATCCTCATACGTCGGTGTCGTCGACATATCATAATTCTTCGCCTTCCGCACCGGTGGCGGTGTCGTCGAGCGCGGAGCTTGCGTCGCTCGCAACAACGGCTCAGAGATCTCCGAAGGCGGGTCGTCAGCTCTCTGCCTCGACGTCTTATGAAGACGCGGCTTTAACACAGGCTCAGCGATCTCTATAGCCCCGCTGGGTGCGGTCTTCGTGTTGGTGACGCCGAAGGCCCGGCCCGCGTCGGCGCCGGTCCATTCGGCGGTGTCGACGAGGCGGAACGGCGGGTCGTCGGATAGCTCGTTGTCGTGGACGTCCACGGGCACGGCTTTGGACGTTTCCCGTTTGATTAGCTCGTCGGATGTTGAGTTGGAGTCAGACTGAGGGAGGAAAAGTAAATATAAAATGATGTATGAAATAAAACTATGAAAACGGATAAACTCGCGTATATTAATTAGCTTTAACCTCATTCCGACGTTTCGAACACTTTACAGGGTTCGCGGATATTAATATACGCGAGTTTATCCGTTTTCATAATATTTCACGAGTAATCCTCGCGGTAACGCAAGAAAATATTATAAAATTAGGTGTCTTTTTTTTGGAACGTATGGCTTGACAATATTGCTGGTATAATCATATTTGAAAATCAAGTGGAGATTGATTTCACTGGAAAATACCTCTTGTATTTGGCAATCGCCTGGATAGAGCGGCAACTCGACTGCCTCATCCGACAGCAGCTGAAGACCTTTCTTGCAGAAAGATGACCTGCCAAACAGTATTTAAACATTTTTTTCAATAAAACGCGTGCACAACAACTGAGACAGTCTCAGCAATTCGCGACGTGGTCAATAGTAGTGCCGAGTAACTGACTATCAGGCTTGCAATACCGGTATTTTTGTATGCGCAATATCGGGATTCCTGCTTTGTCCATACAAAAAATACCGGATTTGCAAGCCCTACTATCAGTAGACCTTAAGTATCTCGTTGCAATTAGGGTCAACAGAAGATGAAGATGTCGGCAATAGGCTGCTTGAGCAGCCAAATAAATGGCCTTGGTGTCCACTATGAGCCAACCAGTATTCGTCAAAGCAGACCTATACCTATACCTTCTCATGTGGCGTGGTGACTGCAGTAAGAATGCATTTGATATCAGTCCAGCTTTTTCCGATGGTGTCGTAAAAGTTAACTAAGAGATTGAAGTGCCAAGTGGATCATTACTTTATTATTAAGCAGATTGATTGATGCCTATGCATCAGCATTATACAAATATACACACGCTACTGCAATCGCAAATCCGCACGGCCAGTCCAGCGTGGCATTTGCCTCCTAACGCGTTACGAAAATAAAGTAGAAGAGGCTTATTTACAGCAGTGTTATGTTTATGAGAGATGATGATGACCTTATGTCGTAGCCATAAGGTTAACACTCACGTCTTCCCGAAGCTGTCAGCGATGAGCAGCTTGTGCAGCCGGATAGTCTTAGCTCCGGCCGTCAGCCAGCCCGAGTAACCCGCGTAGTGGACCGTGGCTCGTAGAGGCACTCCTAGCGCGGGGTGCGGCACGATCATGTGGGTGAAGCGAGCTGCTGATGGCGAAGACACTTCGCGCCTGCAACATGGAATAAAATGTTAAAAATTGCAACCTGTAACCGCTCAGAGGCCTATTAAAAGGTCTCCTCAAACAAAAGAAGTTCTATTCTATTTCCTACATTATTCATTCGAAATTCACTGGCGATTCACTGGCGAGCGAATGGTAGCCGTGAGATTCAACGGTGTATGTAATATTTTGAGTATAGGAAAAGGCACGTGAGTCATGCCAGATAATAGATAAAATAATTTGGTTCATATCAACCCTATGTCCAAGGTACGTGAATCAAAATCACTACCTATAATTTCTGGAGTTTATCGTACCTACAGTCAGATATTACTAAGCGGGCAGGGTGTTCAAAATGAACTTGGTACGACCTTATTGCTAAAGACTATAAAATTGTGTTAAGATCATTGTGAACACTACCCGTTATGAAATATCTGCTGCCAGCTGTACCATTCGTTAGCTATTGAATAACGTTGCTTTATTCAAACATACCACCTAGTTCCAACTATGAAGTAGGTACCTACTAGAATTCAAATTATAACAAGCTAAGGTTGGCATCGTTGCAACAGCAAGGAAATTTAGTTTCCACAAAAATTAAAGCCTTAAGCGGTAAACTTCCGTAACATAGCAGAATAACGTCACGTTGTGTTACATGAATGTGCTTTCATAATTTGAATGGAGGCTTCCTACACTGATTTTCTTCTTAGAAAACCCTTCGGAAAACAGGATAGTTATACTGCTGTCCTGCTTTATTCTATGTCACTGGCCATTGTAGCCGATTAGCCGAACATCTCTTTCTTGGACCCGAAGGGTTTTCTAAGTTACTAGTACTCACTTGGTCATGAGGAAGGTTTCGTTGAGCCCCGAGTCTCCGTGCAGGGTCAGCGTGACACGGCCGTAGTTCGGTTTTACTCCGGCTTCGCTCTCGGCCCATATAGACACGTGATATTGGTGGGCTGTTAGAAAAAATACATTAATTTCATGAGAATGATACTGTTATTCCCACCTGTTACCACCCGTCTAACACCAGGTATGGCATACACAATAACGCCCATAAACTATTTGCGTCATTTTTGTCGGGCCGGACACAAATAGTGAAGCTAGAAACTGACGGGAAAATGCTACAATCAGATTCTGGCAGCGTAAATATTGGCATTCTTCAGGGTTCTGCTCTCGGCAATACGCTATTTTTGCTTTTCATAAATGACCTGCCGTCAAATATTGAAGCTGGTTTTTCTGTTTTGTTTGCGGATGACACGACTGTGCTGGTTAGTGCCAAATCTTACGACCAACTAAGCCTGAAGATTAACA